>ML662465.1:3519660-3729805 GCA_007570785.1 Antilocapra americana
TTTTGGATGGCAGCCATTCTGACTGGTGTAAAGTGGTACCTCATTGTGGTTTTGATTTGCATTTCTCTGATAATGAGTGATGTTGAGCATTAATCTTCATTTCTTGAGATACAATTTTTCCCTTAAGTTTGATCAAATTTCTCTTTATTTCTTTCTATGCTATTTCCATTTCTCTTCTTAGTATTTGGGTTTCTAATTCTAGGCATTTTTTTGAAACATTTTCAAATGCTTGTTTAAAATAATCAAATGTGGAGTGTCATGCTATAGTTTTTCTCCATGTGTTTGGAAGAGAGGAGGAGAAAATTTTTATTAACTGAGATGTTGAAATTTTATTAACTAGGATGTTATGATTCACTTTTTTCTGTTTTCTTCTTACAGTTTAATGAAAAAAATTTTCTGTTCCTAGATATTTTATTGACAGAATTCCAAGTTTTAGAGAACCTACTTAATGAAGTACAGTTTCTTTCCAATAATGTTCCTGGGAAATAAGAAATATATTTTGTTTCTTTTTCATATATGCAAGATTCTTGCTATCTTTTCTAGTTTCTTTACTTCATTGTTCCTTCTTTGCCACATCTTTAAGGAATATTACCTCTTTTCCAAATTTCTGATTCTCCCATAGAAGCAGTGCTTTCAAGTCTGACACCTCCAGAGCCTTTCACTTTCTTTTTTTAAAATTTATTTTTAAACTTTTCATTTTGTATTGGAGTATAGCTGATTAATAAACAATGTTGTGAAGGTTCAAGTGAACAGTGAAGAGACTCAGCTATACATATACATGTATCCATTCTACCCAGAGCCTTTCACTTTGAAGCTACTTGCTTATGGCCAATGCACAGAACCACCAAGTCTGAGACCTGTATTTAGTATTTTAGCATTTAGTACTGAACTTATTTTGGAGGATGATTTTATCTGTGTTTCATATGATTCCCCCATGACTCTCTCCTCCTTTTCATCAAGTATCTTAAACCTTCTAATCTTCCATTTTCCTAAAGACTTCCAGTAGTGGTGGAACTGGGTTGGAATTTGATGCTTTTTTATGAATATACAGATAATTTAAAGGTTATGGTAGTCCTTGTCTTCTTGTAATGCCAAAGTCTTTACATATGTATGTAGTTCTGTCTGTTCTTCTTCCTGATTATACTTATTGGAGGGAGCTGACTGATGACTGTGGAGAGCTGTGGATTCAGAGAGCTATAATTATCTTTCAGACCCTGAAAGCTCTCCCTATGATTTTACAAGTACCTATTTTCATGTGCTTTTCCTTCACATAATATTATCAGCA
Organism: Antilocapra americana; assembly: GCA_007570785.1. Taxonomy (NCBI): domain Eukaryota; kingdom Metazoa; phylum Chordata; class Mammalia; order Artiodactyla; family Antilocapridae; genus Antilocapra; species Antilocapra americana. The sequence continues at coordinate 3,520,946 of ML662465.1, forward strand.
TTATTCTTCTTCTCAGTATGATGATTGAGGAGTGTATTCCATTGTTAATTTCATTTTAAATTAATGAATTCCAATGTCTTTGCCTACTGGTCATCTGTATTTATTTCTAAGTAAATTGTTTATTTCTATCCTTTACCTGTTTATTAATTGGGTTTATGGAGCTCCTTCTTCAGTATTAATATTAATCATGTGTCTATTTTGTGTGTTGATAATATTTTTTCTGACTCATCTTTCAACTATGTTTATAGAAGTGTTACTAAATGGAATAGTATATGACATATTTTTGAGACCTTGCACCTTTTTCTTTCTGTTTTCACTCGTGAATGGGAGCTTGTTTGACTATAAAATACTTATCTCACATAATTTTGCCCCTCATCTCGATCTAAAGACATAATTTCATTTCATTCCAAAATTGCAGATGAGCGGTTTAATGCAACATGACCCTTTTTTTCTCTTTCTTCCTAGATACCTAGAAAATTTTATTTATTCTTTAAATTCAAAAACTTTCTCAATATGTGTTATGATAATATTTTTTCTTATTGACAGTGTTAGCTGCTCAGTCATGATGACTCTTTATGACCCCATGGACTGTAGCCTGCTAGGCACCTCTGTCCATGAAGTTCCAGGTTTCTCTGTCCATGAAATTCTCCAGGAAAGAATACTGGAGAGGGTAGTCGTTCCTTTCTCCAGGGTATCTTCCCAGCCTAGGGATCAAACCTGGGTCTACTGAATTGCAGGCAGATTCTTTACTGTCTGAGCCACCAGGGAAGCCCTTTTCCTTATTACTTTTGCCCAGTATAGGATGTGCGCTTTTGATGATTGGGGCTCTTTTTGACTTCAGGCAAGTTTTTCTTTCATATCTTTAAATATTATTTTCCCCATTTTCTCTGTTCTCTCCATCAGATATGGCAGCCGTTCTTACAGGGGGAATCTCTTCCATTTCTGGAATCTTCTCACTCATTTTATCTGTTTTTCCTCATGTCCTTCTTTCAGAGAGAATTTCCCAAGAATGGTTTCAACATTATTGATTTCATTCCCAGGAGAAGAAATTCTGGGTTTTTTTTTTATTATTGTTTCTAAGCTTCATTTAATCTTGAGGGAAATTCATCCTTTTCTAAATATTTCCTCTTCATCTATTTCTATTTATTATACTTCAACCTCTCTTTTCATCTCACTCTCTCCATTTATTGTATAATTTTTTGCTTCTTGGTTGATCGAAACGAACAATTTCCAAAATTTTATTTAGAATACAGACACAACTGACAGTTTGCAAAGTCTGTGTCTGTTTCCTGTAATAGTACTCTTAATTACCCTTCCTCTGACTTTTTTTTTTTTTACCAACTGAATTTATTTATTGCCTCTGACTCTTGATCTTAACATTTCTGTCCTCATGCTGCATAATCTTGAAAAAAAAATAAGGCTATGCTAAATGGCTGAGATATACATTGTTCATATTTCTACTTCTGCTTACTCATCAAGGAACAAGAAATTTACAGCTTTTCCTATATGCTACATGTATACATTTCCTCCTTAGTTCCCCTGAGTGCCCATCAGGTTGCAATGTGATCTATTCCTTTTTTTGTTCTGATGTTGGAGAGTTATTTGATGTGCAGCCTTTGGCCAACTTTTTAGTTTAATATAGCTAACTATCATTAAACTTTCTAGTTGAAAAAGCCAATTATTCTTAAATATTCTGGTGTTCTAAAGAGGGATATTTTAGTGCTACTCCTTCATTGTCCTTTATGGTATTTAGAATTATTCCTAAATAGACTATTTCTGCATTTATGCCTAAAAATCATCAATCTTTACCATGGCCACTCCACAGCTCATTTCTTTGAAAATGCAGATTCTATATCACAACTGACACTGTGTAAGGGCGATCAAAGGCTCTGAATACTCTAGTCAACAGTTTCCATATGAGGCTCTGATGGAAGAAAGTCCAAGTGTTTGAGATTTCTTGAAATATTTTTCCACTAATGGTTCCATCATTATACCTATGGGCTTTAAAGGTTTAACTCCTGGGTAGTCTTCCTGTTTCGCAGCAGGTTATTGTATAATACTCCTAATCCCCAGTACTACTGAAATTCTCCATCTCCTCTTGAGTTTTACATCTGTCAGGAATGGCTAATCAGAAGTCATTGTATTTCTACCATCATAACTCAGAATGAAGTAGGTTGTGATTATGTCACTCTGCTGTATGAAATCCTTCAAGAGTTTCCAACCTATATGTAGTGTAAGGCATAAAAGCCTCTCGGAATAACATGTGAGCTCTTTACGATATGGCACCAGACTATCTCTTCAACTTTATCTATACTCACCTGCCTCCATTTATCTTAATTTCTCAGCAAGCTAGATTATTAATCCCTTTTTCTAAATATGCCAGGTAATTCCAAACCTTTTCATTTTTGATCATATACTGTTTCCTTCCTGAAATGCCTTGCCTCTCTTGGATCAGTGGAAAATTCCCATTTATCCTTTGGAGTGACACAGAAATGGCTTTCTTCTTTAAAAAAAATAGTTTCTATTTTATATTGCTGTGATAGTTTCAGGTCAACAGCAAAGGGACTCGGCTGTAATATATATATATATATATATATATACATATCCATTCTCCCCCAGACTCCCCTCCCATCCAGGCTGGCACATAACACTGAGCAGAGTTCCATGTGCAATAGAGTAGGTCCTTGTTGGTTATCCATTTTAACTGTAGCAGCATGTACATGTGGGTCCCACATGTGAGCACCGAAGAATTGATGCCTTCAAACTGTGGTGCTGGAAAAGACTCCTGAGAGTCCCTTTGATAGCAGGGAGATCAAACCAGTCAACATTAAGGGAAATCAACTCTGGATACTTGGAAGGTAGTTGATACTTGTTGATGCTGGAGTTGAAACTCCAGGATTTTGATCATTAATGGAGTAGTACTTTTATAAATGGCAACCCACGCCAGTATTCTTGCCTGGAAAATCCCATGGACTGTGGAACCTGGTAGGCTACAGTCCATGGGATCGCAAAGAGTCGGACATGACTGAGCAACTTCACTTTCACTTCACTTTTATAAAAGAGGCCCAAGGGACCTCCCTAGCCTGTCTCAGGGAAATTATTTTCTAATAGAACATTTCATTTTTCCTTCTTTTTACTGCCTCTGTTCTCTGTCTCCAGAATCCCAATAAAAGAAATAGCAGATATCATGCAGCTTTGCATTTCTTTCATTGTTGTGGTTGTTCAGTTGTTAAGTTGTGTCTGAATCTTCCCAGCCTCATAGACTGCAGCGTGCCAGGCTCCTCTGTCCTCTGCTATCCCCTGGAGTTTGCTCAAATTCATGTCCATTAATTTGGCATGAACCATTTCATCCTCTGCTGCTTCCTTCTCCTTTTGCCTTCAGTCTTTCCCAGTGTCAGGGTCTTTTCTAATGAGTCGGCTCTTCGCATCAGGTGACCAAAGTACTGGTGATTTAGCTTCAGCAACAGTCTTTCCAATGAATATTCATGGTTGGTTTCCATTAGGATTACATTTCTTTCATACATTCCATACATATTGCTTGCATGCATTCTATCATTTTGCTTTTGGCTCAGGTCTGCACGATTTCACTGACTTTATCATCAGATCATCGACATGGTTGTTAAACATAGTCACTCTCTTCTTCAACACGTTTTTAGTGCCAAACATATTTTTAATTACCAGGTACTCATTTTTGTTCTGATAGCTCCTTTTTTGCAGCAGCAGTCTGTTCTGACTTATGTGTGTGCCATCTTTCCAGTCTCACTGGAGTCCTTTGTTAATGTTTTTTAAATTGTTGTTTCCTGCATGATCTTTATTTCTTAAAAGCATAATTATTTTATTTGTGAATTTTAACATTTCTCACGCATGTGACTTCTTTTCCTTTCATGTTTGTTGACCCTTGGTTGTTTGTTTGTGTTTATGAAGAAAGATATGGCTATTAAGTAATGAGCATTTCATTTGGATTTGTATGTATCTGTTCCCCTGAAAACATCTCCCTTGATGATTCTGTACTAGTAGGTGGGGTGTGAGAACTGGAAAACCTTATTTAAGAGTTGTTGACAAGGAGTCAGTAGGCTGTGGATAGCAAGTCAGAAAAAGGAAGACTTGACTTTAGCAGCTGGTTATTTTGCTATATTTTTGTTAAGAAAGGTTGCCTTGCCTTTCTTTTTCCACTAGGTAGCTAATGTGTTCCAGAGTTTTCTAGAACTCTGCTTTGCTTCCCATTCATGATCTTATACTCAAATAAGGAGGCATCTCCACATGAATGAGACACTTTCTTTAGAGTGCACAGATTGGATTTTTAAGTGGGGGCCACAAGTTATCTGCTATATATATTTGGGAAGAGGTCAGGGAAAAGAGACTGCATCCAGCTAGCCCAGACTCCCTAGCTTCAGTTCTTTATACCAAATATATTCAACATTTATTTATTTAATAGTATGACCAGAGTAAAAAAAAAAAAATAGCTAGAAATTCTGCCCATCTCTGTCCCCATACACCTTTGCAATGTGACTTTGGAACTCCCCCTGGCATGAGCTGGGGTCAGTTTCTCCACCCCATTGAACCTGAGCTTGGCCACGTGACTTGCTTTGTTCAGTGGGATTGTTTAAAAAGTGACCTGAAAGAGAGACTTGAAAATCTCTTGAACACTGGGGCTTATTCTCTCTTGCTGCTCTTGTAAAGAAGATAGATAAAAGGCCAGACAGTTAAAAATACATTCTTTTACATATGGAATTCTGAGATATCAAAAGCAACAGCCCTGGGAAGAAGCCCAGGAGGCTCTAAGAAGAGGCATGTGGCCCATTTGCCTTTATGACTCTGATCAATGGCCTGTTAGACAATAAGCATGTGAGGAAAAAACTTCCCTTGATTATCCAACCAGCAGCCAATCCACAGCTGACCATGGATGCTTGAAAGAGTCCAGCAGAGATGAGCTGAGCTCACACAGAGAAGAACTGCCTAGCTGATCCAAATCATGAACTGAATAAAGAGTTTTTATAGGTTTCTTGTTTGTTGTTTTGTTTTCACTAAAACTCCTTTTAAAAGGTGAGGAACTCTTAATGGTAAACTCAACAGCTGAGTAACAGGATGATGGTTCAATGGTAGGTAAGTATTATTATTTAAAGCCATTAAGTTTTGGAGTAGATTGTTATACAGCAAAAGCTAACTGATACAAGTGCCAAATTGTTTGAGTATTCCAGGTACTATGCATACAAAATAAAGTAGATAAGGCCTCTGCCCTCAGATGGTGATAAACATCTAAATGAGGAAGACAATTTCAGAGAATAATATACACTGTGAAGGAACAAGACGATGTGACAGAGTGACTAGGGTTGGAATCTAATTTAGATGCTGTGATCAGAGAAGAATTCTTTGAAATACTGAAGTGTGGGTAAAGATCTGAATCATAAAGAGGAGCCAACTATGAGAAGGTCTGGAGATATTTGTTCCAGACAGAGGAAACGCACTTACAAAGGCACTGAAGTGGGAACATACTTCACATATTAAAGGGACATAAAGTTCAACAAGGCTATAATAAAGTGAGCAAAGGAGAGACTGAGTGAAAGGCTGTGAAGTCAGGGAAACAGACCATGTAGGAGAACTTGGACTATAATTAATGTACTATTTACCTTAATGCTTGTGCCATATCTCATCCCTGTGCTTCATATTTGTGGACTAGGAGCTTGGAGCTTTTATGGTTGTTGTTCAGTTGCAAAGTCATGTCCAACTCTTTGAGACCCCACAAACTTTAGCACGCCAGGCTTTCTCTGTCCTTCACTGTCTCCCTGAGTTTGCTCAAACTCACATCCATTGAGTCAGTGATGCCATTCAACCATCTCATCCTCATTGCCCCCTTCTCCTCTTTCCCTCAATCTTTCCCAGCATGAGGGTCTTTTTCAATAAGTGGGCTCTATGTATCAGGTGGCCAAAAGTATTGGAGCTTCAGTTTCAGCATCAGTCCTTCCAATGAATATTCATGACTGATTTTCTTTAGGATTGACTGGCTTGATCTTGCAGACCAAGGGATTCTCAAGGGTCTTCTCCAGCACCACAGTTCAAAAGCATCAATTCTTCGGCACTCAGCATTCTTTATGGTCCAACTCTCACAGACTACTGGACAAACCACAGCTTTGACTATAGGAACCTTTGTCGGCAAATTGATGTCTCTGGTTTTCAATACACTGCCTAGGTTTATCATAGTTTTTTTTCCAAGGAGCAAGCGTCTTTTAATTTCATGGCTGCAGTCCCCATCTACAGTGATTTTGGAGCCCAAGAAAATGAAATCTGTCATTGTTTTCACTTTTTCCCCATCTATTTGCCATAAAGTGATGAGACTGGATACCCATGATCTTCGTTGTTTGAATGTTGAGTTTTAAGCCAGCTTTTTCACTCTCCTCTTTCACCTTCATCATTGGCGCTTTTAAAAGACTCCTATGAGAATGATGCCTCTTCCCTCCAGCATTTTGGGCTACAACTTCCCATGATCCATTTTCATCAATCAGATCCATCTGCTTTTTGTCTTCTAGGATTTCTTCAAAATATCCTCCAGCTGCCTGCCTTTCTAGTTTTCTAACATTATTATGCATTAATTTTTTTAAAAAGGTATACTTGATTTACAATGTTCTATTAGTTCCAAGTGTACAAAAAAAGCAATTCAGTTTTATTATTATATATATAATTTACTATATATACTCAATGTTCAGATTCTTTTCCATTATAGATTATTATGAGGTATTGGATATAGTTCCCTGTACTATAGTGCAAGTCCTTATTGTTGGAATCAACTCTTTTTGAAACAGAGGATTGTTGGTATTTTGTTTTGTTTTTACATATTTAAGAATCTTGGTGTGTGCCAGTCCTCAAGTCAGTCTTTAATTGAAATTCTTGTATCTCATTTAAAAATTTGTAGCTTTTTAAGCTTATCTTAATCTCTTTTTGATATTCTTTTTATCTTTGTTTCTTCTCCTTTCAGCTTGTCTTTAGAGTGGCTGGTAATAGGTAAGGCCTCAATAGTGTATCTGCTCACTACCCAGTAAGTATTTATTTGGCATCTTTTACTTGCAAACAAAACTGAAGTCCTTCTCCCCAACCAGTTGTCCTTGAGGACACCTGCCTTGCTTGATTCCAGCTGACTGACAATAGCTCATCCAAAAAATCTCATTCTGAGACACTGAGGATACACAAGGGTTAATTCCTCCCTGTCCCTTAAGTTTCACTGGACACTTTAGGTGTTTCATTTCCTAGGAGGGTGTTGCTTTTGATACATCAGAATTCATATGCTAAAAAAATGTATTTTAACTCCCTGGTTTCCTTCCTTTCTATCCATCCATCCATCCACCTCTCTATTGTCTAGCTTCTGTCTATAAATCACGGTTGATTTTGAGATGCCATAAGTCAACTGAGGATGACACGTAGGACATCCCACCTGAGAGGGATGAACCACATTTCACCGTTGAGAGCAGAGGACCCTTTGCCCTTGTAAACCAAGAATTTGGCCTTTGTTGGGTCTTTTGCAGAAATCCAAAGTACAAAAATGGTTGCCCATTCTGCTGTTGCCTTATGGGAACTATATTCCATTATTAAACTCAGAATCAAGAGGCCAAACCATCTTGAACGAAAGCAAAGGAGGCCAACAGCTTCTTCTCTGCCTTGGGGCCACTGTATGTGCTATTTCCTTTACCCGGGACAGCCTTCTCTCCCTGTTCCTCCTCCAAGCCTCTTCCTTATCCTAACTCTTACCCTTCTGATCTCAGCTTTAAGCTGTTTATTCAGAGAGCCTTTCTTTCCTGCTTTTCTAATTTTCCCTACCCCCACCCCCGCCACCCCCACAAAGTATAGAGGATGCTGCTGCTGCCCTGCCCAGGTCTCCTCCCTGGTAGGGTGTGTATCCCTCAGTTTCAAACGCTGTATCAAAGGCTGGCTGCCTGGACTCAAAGTGGACCAACCTTTCCAGGGTATTGGGCTAAAGTTGGTCTCCAGCTAAGACCCCAACTCTGCTTAGTTTTCTTCTCCTGTGTTGTCCTGCTTCCTTTACACCCCCTCTGCAGAGAGCACTCTTCCAATAATTCATTTCTACCAGGGTCATCTCAGGCCCTGCTTCTAGGAATTCTGACTTTAGCCACTTGCATGCATGCGGGCTTCCCCAGTGGCTCAGCGGTAAAGAATCTGCCTGCAATTCAGAAGACACAGGAGACTTGGGTTCGATCCCTGGGTGGGGAAGATCCCCTGGAGGAGGACATGGAAACCTACTCCAGTATTCTTGCCTGGAGAATCCCATGGACAGGGGATACTAAGCTACAGTCTATGGGGTCCCAAAGAGTTGGACATGTGCTGAGTTGCTCAGTTGTGTCCAACTCCTTGGGACCCCATAGACTGTAGCCCCACAGGCTCCTCTCTCCACGGGGTTCTCCATGCAGTAGAGTGGTTGCCATGCCCTCCTCCAGGGAATCTTCCCAATCCAGGGCTCAAACCCGTGTCTCCTGCATCTCCTGCATTGGCAGGTGGATTCTTTACCACTGAGAATCCTGGGTTTGTGTTAGTCACTTAGGAAGCTTTATTTAAGAGGTTTATCTATTTATATAACTGAAAACAACTTTTCTCTCTGACCCCTGAACATCTAACCATGGTGGAGATTCATATGAGCATACTCAGATGTGAATGGCATCCCTGGAATTAGCTACACGGTAGCTCCCACAGCCTAAGGCCCATAAGAGCTTCTCATCTACGAAGTGGAGGTGGGGACAAAAAAAAAAGGAGGGACACTGCACACAAACAATTCACCTGAAGTCAGTGCTGGCATTTCAGAAGCAAAGCTGTTTGTCTGACCTGATAAAAACTGCTATTTTTCAGAGGCTTTAGTAGAATCATTTAATCTAAAATTCAATATAAATGCTACTCTGTGTTAATCTTTGAGAACCAACAGTTCAATCCCAGATCTGTTCTTCCCCTGAAATGAAACTAATTTGGTTAAAGACAGGGTTTTAGGGGGTTTATTTACCAGAAAGTTCAAAGTTCAAAGACATGATTAAGTATCTTTTCCCTAGTATAACCCCTCGGGAGCCACAGTAACAGCAGAAACTAATAAAACATGATGAATTTATGTTTGAAGAGCCTATGGAGACATTGACTAATGGCATGAGACCTACAGAATGGGTTAGAAATGAGTTCATATGCAAATTTTGTTAAACACAGGTCCCCCGTTGCTTACACGTTCAGTACTTAAAAGTTAAGACTATTTGAAAATGATTCTGAGATGTAACCACTGTGAATTCGTACATGAGGTAGTTTGGGGGAGCACGCACTGAACTCACACATGTAATTGGATGCTGAAATTGGTAGATGGTGATGAACCAGCTGACCACTGAGCACTGACTTGGCATATGTGTGGAAACTCAGGAATTGATTTCAAATCTTCACAACTGTTACTATTCCTAATGGAAGTGCAGAGGTAGGGGAAACAATTGTAAGTGTGGATTTGAGCAGGGGTCCCCAACCTCCAGGCCACAGACCGGCACCTCTGCTCAGATAAGTGACAGCATTAAATTAGAAATAAAGTGCACAATAAACGTGATACACTTGACTCATCCCAAAACCATCCCCTGCCACCCCCAGTTCAAGGATAAAATTGTCTTCCATGAAATCGGTCTCTGAAGTCAAAAAGGTTGGGGACTGATGATTGAGGACATCCAAGACCAAATACGGTTTTTCTAGTAGTCATGTATGGATGTGAGACTTGAACTATAAAGAAAGCTAAGCACCAAAGAATTGATGCTTTTGAACTGTGGTGTTGGAGAAGACTCTTCAGAGTCCCTTGGACTGCAAGGAGATCAAACCAGTCAATCATAAAGGAAATCAGTCCTGAATATTCATTGGAAGGACTGATGTTGAAACTGAAACTCCAATACTTTGGCTACCTGATACAAAGAACTGACTCACTGGAAAAGACCCTGATGCTGGGAAAGATTGAAGGCAAGAGGAGAAAGGGACGACAGAGGATGAGATGGTTGGATGGCATCACCGACTCGAAGGACATGAGTTTGAGTATGCTCTGGGAGTTGGTGATGGGCAGGGAAGCCTGGAATGCTGCAGTCCATGGGGTCACAAAAAGTTGGACATGACTGAGAGGCTGAACTGAACTGAACTGAAGACCAAAAGTCTTGCAGCTGTCGAGTTGTTACCATAGTGTATCCCTGTCAGTCACTACAATGGCTGTCTTAGAAACTGATTTTCCAAATGCACAATTAAGGAAACAAAGGGACCAGCATCCTGTCTTAAGGAAGTCAAGATGGAGCCTGACATCTGTTGAACCAGAATTTGAAGAGGGTCAAAGTGGCCATTTTCCCTCTGATTTTCCCAGCTTCCCTACCTGCAGTTCAAGAAGCCATCTCTTTACAGCCTCAAGCAGGCTTGTCTTCCCAATCCCTTCACAGTGTATGTTTGCCTTTCCTTCTGCATCTTTCCTTTCTATTGAAGGTATCATCATCATCCTAGTTGCTGAAGTTTCATACCTAGGCCTTTGGCTCCTATACCTTTATTTCTTATTCTGCTATATTATCCTCAGGGCCACTATATTCATAGTCTGTTAGCTGTGATTCCTTGACATCCTTTTGGGATGTGAACATCACCTTTATACTACCCGAGTCATTTGCAGGCCTGGCCACATCTTGATCTTTGCATTGCTCTGAGTATTTCCTCCCCTAAGAGCATCATTATGGGGACCCACTGGGAGAATCCTCTACTTCAGCTCTACTCTCTATATTTCCTGCTACACCAGCTTGTGCTGATTTTTTCTTACCACTTGAAGCATGTAAGATTAACTGTTTTGACTCTTTTTTCTTGTTTTAAGGAAAAGAACACTAAGATATGTGTGTTTTTTTCCCAGAAAGCAGAGAGATATACAAGGATAGAGATTTTCTCAAGGAAAAGAAATATGTGTTTGCAAATCTGTTCCTTCAAGACCTATGTATTTAAAAATCATTCCTTTTTTTAAAGATTTTTAATGTGGACCATTATGAAATTTGTTATAATGTTGCTTCTGTTTTACATTTTGGTTTTTTTGACCATGAAGCATGTGAAATCTTAGCTCCCTGATCAGGGATTAAACCTGCACACCCTGTATTGGAAGGCAGAGTCTTAAAGACTGAACCACCAGGGAAATTCCTAAAAATCATTCTTGTTAGACTTTTATATGCCTATAAAAATGTATAGAGAATCATCCCTCTGTATTCCAAACAAGATTCAGAAAGTTTGTGTTTGTATAGTATATAAAAGAGGAGGGGACCCTGTCTCTCTGCTGCCCATGAACAGGCTCAGCTGTAAGCTAAAACAATCATGCTGAAATCTTTTCCACTGCTAAATGAACTGTCTTAGCACTGGGGCCCAGGGCTGTCCTAATTATAAACAGAAGACAGGGATAGTGTAGGTAAGATACAAACTCCAGGAGATAGTGGAGGACAGGGAAGCCTGGCATGCTGTCATCCATGGGGTCGCAAACAGTTGGGTGACTTAGTGACTGAACAACAATATTAACTGAATAGTACATAGTATTGGGTTTGACAGATAAACCCTTGAACCAGTTTTATTCTTTTAACATCTTATCATGTTTATTTCCAGCTTCCCAGGTGGCTCAGTGGTAAAGAATCCACCTGCCAATGCAGGAGACCCAGGTTCAATCCTTGGGTAGAGGGGATCGTCTGGAGGAGGAAATTGCAACCCACTCCAGTATTCTTGCTGGGAAATCCCATGGACAGAGGAGCCTGGCAGGCTCCAGTGTGTGGGGTCGCAGAGTCAGACACAACTGAGTATGCACATACATGAATGTTTCTTTCATTTCCAACAAATGGAGTAAAAGCATGCTATTGGCTGGTGAGAAGATGTAACCCTTATGTTGACCTTCCCAGGATCGAACCTAGGTCTCTGGCACCACAGGCAGATTGCTTACCATCTGAGCCACCAGGAAAGCCCTATGTTGACCTACCCTACACTTAGTATGAATTCTGAAATCAAACCCATTTGTCATAGCTTCTCCTTCTACCTCTTTGCCTCTCTTTCTCCCAGAACAGTCTGTCTAGCCCAGAAGCTCCAATCTCACAGCCCTCTGATCTCACGTGTTTCAGTCCAGGGTCAGCCACTTCCCTGGTTCTCACGAGCATCCCCCATGCCCTTGCCTCCATGAACTTCCATTACCCGTGCCCATTACACATCCTGAGTATGCCACTCACCACCCCCTTCAATATCTAGAATGTCAGGCAACACTTAGCAAAGTCACAAGAGTTATTGGCTCTTTATTTGCTGGGTCCTTTGATAGCTCTAACATCCTTGACTTTTGCCTGGTTGACTACTTAACACATTGTGGAAGGACTTCAAACCTGTTCTACGCTGATCAAGGTACATATTCCACTACCACCTCCAGACCCTACAAAACCATATTTTATGGGGACCAAACCCATCCAACGTGAGTTTTCTCAAAATCTCTCTTATCTACATCAAACTTGTATTTGTATTTGCCTCTCTTTTTTTCTTTCTCACCTCAAATAAAGAAATTTCCTTTGGCATTATCTAATAAAGTTGAAAATGTACACAGTCTATGACCCAATGTTTTTTTGTTTTTTTTTTTTTCCTATCTGTCTCCTATTTTCCTATTGACTGACTATACTTGCTTTTTAGAGGGTCTCTTTCTTTACTAGGAGCATGAGACTGTAGATAGAGCTATGCTAATTTTGTAGATTTCTTTCCTCCAGAATCTAAACCTTCCTCCAAACAGATATAGAGGGGCTTCCCCAGTGGCTCAGTGATAAAGTCCCAACGCAGGAAACACAGGTTTGATCCCTGGGTTGGGAAAATCCTCTGGAGAAGGAAATGGTAATCCACTTTAGTATTCTTGCCTGCAAAGATCCCATGTGCTCCAAAGCAACTGAGCCCACCCACCAGATCTATAGACCCTGTGTTCTAGAGGCTGGGAGCTGCACACCCTAGAACTCCTTTCTGCAACAAGAGAAGGCACTGCAAACTGCAATAAGAAGCCCATCCAGCACAACTAGAGTGTAGCCCCACTCTCTGCAACTAGAGAAAAGCTCGTGCAGCAATGAAGACCCAGCATAGCCAAAAGTAAATGAATAAACAAGTAAACAAATCTAAAGATCCCACATGCCACAGATAAGCTCCGGCAGAGCCAACTAAAAAAAAAAATCAGTATTTTTTAAAAAAGAGACACAGAGGTCAGACACTGTCATTGTGGACCTCAGAGTTCAGTGGGGAAGGTAGGGTATCCATTACAATGCAGCATCGGTCCTATAATGGATGTCTACTCAGGGTATGCTTGTGGCACAAAGAAATGGATTAGCTCTCTGGGGGTGAAAGAAAAGCATTATAGACAAAGTACAGCTGAGCCAGGTCTTACAGAATTAGGAGTTGAGTAGACAAGATGGGGAGGCATCCATTCAATATCTGTTAGATCAGCGAATGAAGGGCATATCACATGGAGAAAACATGCTGTGTGGCCACAGAGACAAAGTTCACTACTTCATTCTCTTCAGGAAAAGTACCAACTCAGGGTCACTAAATCAAGACGGAGGAAAAGAGCGGGAGCAGGTGGGCCTGAGAGCTCAGAAAATAAAGAGTTTACTGAAGAAAAATTTTAGAGGAAGGAACTATTAATACAAGCAGAAATTATTGAAGAGCAGAAAAACAGCAGAATTACAAACTAATTCCAGGGACTTCCCTGGGGGTACAGTTGTTTAGAATCTGCCTTGCAAAGCAGGGGACATGGGTTCGATCCCTGGGCAGGGAACTAAAAACCCACATGCCTCAGAGCATGTAAGCCTGCTCACACAACTAAGAGCTCACGTGCCACAACAAAAGATCCCACATCGGGCAATGAAGATCCCACTGCCTCAACCAAGACCCGATGCAGTCAAATAAGTAAATATTCTTTCAAAACTAATCCCAAGAGTTGTTTCTACACAGAAAGAAAAAGCAAGGGAAGAGAGGCAAGAGACAGGATGGAAAGGAAGCAGAGGTTGATGGAGGAGGGATCGACAAAGGTCTTGCAAGTTTAATCAAGGGGAAATGGAAACTACATAGAAAGTAAATTTACTGAAGATATGTTTGCAGAGTGCTTAATACTTTCCAGGTCTTGGAGTAGCTGTTGGGAGAAAAAACAGCTGTATAAAGAGATACCTCCTCTGCCTTGGAGGAGCTGAATTTTGGATGAGGAAGTGCTTCTTTAAACATATAATTATCAGATGAAAATATAACTACAAATTGAAAGTGTTAAGAAGGAAAAGAAAAGAGTCCAATGAGAGGTTACGGCAAGATCAAAAATTAATGTGCGTCTGGGTGCTGTATCATGAGAGGCTTTTGAAGTTTTGACATTTAAGCCAATGTCTGGTGAAGGAGAATGAGGTAACCAGGCAAGAAGCAATTGGAAAAGCAATCCAGGAGGAAAACCAGCCTGTGTGAAGGTCTTGAGGTAGGAAAGAACATGGTTAAGTTCAAGTAACTGGAAGCAGGTCGAAGGATAGAGCAAACAAAGGAAGCAGAGAGTTACAAAGACTTACAGGTAGGGTGACCAGCTGTTCCAGTTTGGCCAGGATTGAAGGATAGGGGTGGGTCTTTCTGTTTCAAAACTGAGATAGTCCTAAACTAACCTGGATAAATTGATCACCTTATTTACAGGTTTTATTCAAGATCTGGGACCTTAGCAGAAGAACAATACAGTAGCTATAATAAAGGCAGCTGTAGTGAAGATGGAAAGACGTGGATGGGTTTAAGAAATATTTAGGGGTAAACTGATAGAACTTGATGACTAAATGACAGCCAGGGAAGAAAGTAGGACAGAGGGAATAATCAAGGATGAACTGACAATTTTTTTTTTTTTTGGCTTTAGAAACCAAAGGAATATGCATAAAAAAGAAATGAAAACACAAATGAATAATACTAAATTTGTTCACTGAAATCAATTGTCAAATCAAGGTTCTCAATTTTATCACTATTGAGTTACAAAGGCATACATTCTGGTACCTTCCATTTCTTCCTTCCCTGCAGTTGAAATGGAAATCAAGCCTGATGGAAACCCAAATGTGCTCCTGAAAGAATTCAAAATTTAGTTTCAACTTTTAAAGAGGGGGGCAGGTGTTCCTCACCCTGGTAAGGGGGTATGACTCAACATAATGAGAAAAGAAAACAGGAAGCCTTTAATACAGAGTGCATTCATCTTGTATTCAGATGGTGTGTGAAGAAATGTATTATTCTTGCTCCTTCCCCCTCCCCAACTCTCAGACTCCAATATTTAACCCAGAGGAAATTGTAACTGAATTATGAAGTCCTTTCAAAACTAGATATTTGACACATCTGTTATAAAAGCCTTATAAAAAGCACACTGGATGCTTGTAAATTTTATAATTATGTTAATTCAAACTCAAAGACACTCCCATGAATTTTTTAAAAAATATTTCCAGCTCAGATCTCAGGGTTTGTTCTGCCTGCCATTGAGATGTGGGGAATATTTGCTGTATGCACTAAATTCTCTTCTTTAACTGCCCATGTCAAGAGAGCACAGGACCTGAATGAAGATGAGCACAGTAGACCAAAGAGAGTTTATTGAACACATAGACTTAATCCAGGTTCAAAAGCACAGTCCCAGTGAGATCTAAATCAAGTATCTGGACAGGTGAGAACTTGCCTTCCAAGACCCCAGAATCTCAAGTGGAAGGATGATTTTTTTTTTTGACATGGGAGCAGAATGCCAAGGCCATCAAAGTCGTTCAGGCCAATCTTATATCTTTGGCTAGTTTTTATTTACTCATTCATTAGTTTAACAAATAGTTGTTGAACACCTACTGTACGTGAGGCATTCTCCTAGGAATCTGGGATATGTTAGTGAACATAGATAGAAGTCTTTCCTCTTGGTGATTTTAGATTCTAAAGGAAGGATTCAAGTAATAAGCAATAAGAATAAGCAACACACATAATGAGTGAGTAAGTTATACAGTAACATCTGGTGGAAGGTGAAAACAGTTCCATAACAAAAGAAAAAGGAGGGCAGGATAACCAAGATCAGAGTGATGATGAGAGGAGGGGCAGGTTTAATTTAAGTGAGATGGTTGAGTAGCTCTCCTGGTGAAGATGATGCTTGAAGAAAAGATTTGAATGAGATGAGGGAGTCAGCCATGGGGATCTTTAGAAGGAAAATCTGGTCGATCATTGTTGATTTCTCCAAGGTGATCCAGAGTCATTTAAAATGGGATTTTTAGCCAAGCGCACCACTTTGGCTCAGAAGCTGGCTTTTGCTTAAGTCCTACCCATAAGCCACACTCCTGATCAATTTCTTCCTTAATACTCTAAACTTAACCCGCCACCATGACAAGTTTCATGCTTCCAAAGCCTCCTCTCCAGTCCTTCCACATTTCAGCTTGATGGAATGTCATTAACTGGCCTATCTGGGTGTTTATCTACTGTAGGAGTCAGTAGAGAAGCTCAGAGATGAGGGCAAATCAAGATAAACTCGGACTCATCACTTAACACTGTCTGTCCTTGAACAAGTTATTTAACCTCTACTGTCTCAATTTTCTTATCCGTAAAAGTAAAATAGTCTCTATTAGAGTCATCATTAGTATTATCAGAGAAATTGTAGACCACTTAGCATAGTGTTTGGCATACAATAGTGAAAGTCGCTCAGTCGTGTCTGACTCTTTGCGACCCCACGGACTATACAGTCCATGAAATTCTCCAGGCCAGAACACTGGAATGGGTAGCCTTTCCTTTCTCCAGGGGATCTTCCCAGGTTGGGAGCTGAACCCAGGTCTCTCATACTGCAGGTGAATTCTTTACCAGCTGAGCCACAAGGAAAGCCCAACAATACTGGAGTGGGTAGCCTATTCCTTCTCCAGCGGATCTTCCTGACCTAGGAATCAAACCGAGGTCTCCTGCACTGCAGGCAGATTCTTTACCAGCTGAGCTATCAGGGAAGCCCTAAGCATATCATTAAAGGTAATACTTCTTGGTGGTACTCACATCAATGCCATCTCTTTGGGGCAAGCTCCTGCTCATCTTCCATGCTAGTTTACTAGTGCCTAGCTTAAAGTCTGTCATGAGTGAATATGGTTATGAGCAATGGAATCCAGTTCATCTAAGAATACCTGGAAAAACATGCCTGAAGTCCCACTGGAGAACTCAGCCTCTGGTTGGTAAATAGCTATCCATTTATTCACCAGGATAAGAAGTTTAAACACGGAAATAGTAATTGGACTTTATCCCTCTTTTTTTTTTTTTTTTTGTCCTGAATTTACTATTTTGGATAGAGAAGAGTAGCCAGGTAAGGAAAATGTTTGACAAAATTTCCTTTCTTTCTAACAGGCTATTAAAGGACACCATTTCTTACCCAAATTATAGTATTTCCTGGTCTTCTTTCAAAATATATTCTTTGTCTAAAATTAAAACATAATGATAATAATAAGATTAATTCTCTGGTGTGTCAGGATGTAAGATAAAGGTAGGATGTGATTCTATATATAGAAAGATTTCATAAAAAGAATCAGTTTTCTGATCCCAAATGCCTTGCAGTGTGGAAAGAAAGTTAGGTACCAAATTAAAAAGATGTTCTCCAAATCTCCTTTCTTACTGCATTTTGCAGCTTCAGAATTGTAACATCATGGTGCTCAGATTCTGTTAGTAAGCATTAGTCTCTGGTGGCTAATGGGCAAAGTTCATAATTACCTGGGCCTTCTGGATGTCCCAGTGAGAACCAAATGGTTATGACTTGCAGACATCTCTGAAGTCTCTTAAAGTTGAGGGGCTTTGTGTAGAAACCACACGCTGGGACAAGGAAAGTGGCAATGTGATCATTCTTGCTGTGGGCTGGTTTGGATACAGATGTTAAGGAAAGAAGTTCTGGTTATCTCACACTTTTCTGTATCCAGAGGTGACAAGCCATGGTTTGTGGGCAAAATCCAGCCTATTGCCTGTTTTTATAAGTAAATTTTATGGCTGGTTGTAGTGGTGATTCCTCTGTTAATGCGGTCTCTTGGCCTGTCAAGTATATGTCCACAGCTGAAGAGAAATTGTACCAATTTCCCACTTTCCTGGTGGAAGTCCATGATCTAGAATAAAGGTTACCAAACCATAATAGCCCACAGGCCAGTTCTGGCCCACTGTTGGCTTTGTCAATAAAGTCTTACAGGAACACATACACACTCATTCATTTATGTATTATCTGTGAATGCTTTCAAGCCATAACAGCGGCATTGAGTAGTTGCAATAGGGGCCCGCTAAGCCTAAAATATTTATCATCTGATTCTTTGCAAAAAGTTTGGCCAGTCCCTCATTCTGTATGAATAAAGTTTTCTGAAGAATTTGCACCCAGAGAAGCTTGTGAGAATTAAATCACCACCATGTGTGGCAGTAGACAGACACCCACCGTCACACTCAGGCGAATCTGGGGATGGGCCCTGGGCCTCAAAGCAGCAAGCTTGTGGCAGCAGAAAGCTGTCATCTCTCACATTAGATTAAATCTGCGATTGTGAAGTGCATGATTCTTACAGTTTTAATTTTTTCAAGTTTTTTTCTTTGTTTTATAACACCGTAAGAACTAAAAGAGTAAAGAATTTTTACCAAAATGGCTGTTTGTAAATATTTAATTTACATTTGAATAAAAATAATTTAAGTGACACTAGAACTCTTGGAAAAGTTTTCTAAGGGAAGCTGTACATTCTTCAGGTTTGAGAAACACAGGGGAAGAAACTTCTCCCTCATACCTTTGCAATGAATTCCCTGGGCTCTGTTTTTTTTTTGTTGTTGTTGTTTTTTATTAGTATTGCCATACAATGACATGATATCGCCATGGGTTTACATATGCTCCCCCTCCAGAACCCCCCTCCCTCCTCCCTCCCGACTCCCTCCCCCGGGGAAATCTCGCTGCACCAGCCCCGAGCATCAATCCTGGGCTGGTGATTGATTACACATATGATAATTAACATGTTTCAATGCCATTCTCCCATATCATCCCACCCTTGCCCTCATCCAGAGTCCACGAGTCTGTTCTATACATCTGCGTTCCTTTTGCTGTCTCGCATGCAGGGTTCTCGTTACCATCCTTTTAAATTCCATATATATGCGTTAGTATACTGTATTGTTGTTTTTCCTTCTGGCTTACTTCACTCTGGATAATAGGCTCCAGTTCCGTCCACCTGAGTAGAACTGATTCAAATGAATTTTTTTTTTAATGCTGAGTAATATTCCATTGTGTATATGTACCACAGCTTTCTTATCCATTCATCAGTTGATGGGCATCTAGGTTGCTTCCATGTCCTGGCTATTGTAAACAATGCGGCGATGAACATTGGGGTGCACGTGGCTCTTTCAATTCTGGTTTCCTCGGTGTATATGCCCAGCAGTGGGATTGCTGGGTCATATGGCAGTTCTATTTTCAGTTTTTTAAGGAATCTCCACACTGTTTTCCATAGTGGCTGTACTAGTTTGCATTTCCACCAACAGTGTAAGAGAGTTCCCTTTTCTCCACATCCTCTCCAGCATTTATTGCTTGTAGACTTTTGGATGGCAGCCATTCTGACTGGTGTAAAGTGGTACCTCATTGTGGTTTTGATTTGCATTTCTCTGATAATGAGTGATGTTGAGCATCTTTTCATGTGTTTGTTAGCCATTTTTATGTCTTCTTTGGAGAAATGTCTGTTAAGTTCTTTGGCCCACTTTTTGATTGGGTGGTTTATTTTTCTAGAATGGAGCTGCAGGAGTTGCTTGTATATTTTTGAGATTAACTGTTTGTCCGTTGCTTCATTGGCTATTATTTTCTCCCATTCTGAAGGCTGCCTTTTCACCTTGCTTATAGTTTCCTTTGTTGTGCAGAAGCTTTTAATTTTAATTAGGTCCCATTTGTTTATTCGTGCTTTTATTTCCAATATCCTATCAAGCTACCAGAGGTCTTTTTCAGAGAATTAGAACAAATAATTTCACAATTTGTATGGAAATACAAAAAAACCTCGTATAGCCAAAGCAATCTTGAGAAAGAAGAATGGAACTGGAGGAATCAACCTACCTGACTTTAGGCTATACTACAAATCCACAGTCATTAAGACAGTATGGTACTGGCACAAAGACAGAAATATAGATCAATGGAACAAAATAGAAAGCCCAGAGATAAATCCACACATCTATGGACACCTTATCTTTGACAAAGGAGGCAAAAATATACAATGGAGAAAAGACAACCCCTTTAACAAGTGGTGCTGGGAAAACTGGCCATCAGACTTTCTCTATAAAGTATAGAAAGGAAATATCATAAATGATCTCTATTATTAATATTTAGCACAAGGCATGAACAAATAGGCGTGGCTGTATTCCACTAAAACTTTATTTATGGACACTGATATTTGAATTTCATAGAATTTTCATATGGCATGAAATCTTTTGATTGCTTTTCAATCTTCTAAAAATGCAAAGAAACCCACTCTTAGCTGAGCCATAAAATAAAAAGATGAGGGACTGGATTCATCCCACAGGCCATAGTATGCAGAATCCTGTTCTTCATTTTTAATGAACTGTATCTTTTTAACAGTACATTTTATTGTATTCCTGCTTAAAATCGACACCTGATCCTGTGTTTCTTATAGGACTAAGTCCATTCACCTAAGTATAGCATTTCTTTAGGATATTTTTTTCTAGTTCCACGTCTTTCCATACTCCTCCATGAAACCTATGCTCTAAACACACTGACCAAAGCCCCACATTATTCTGTTGTTGTTTTAATGTCACCTTGCCTTTCTATGTGATCTCATTATTCAGAATATCTTTCCCTAGATCTTCATCTGGCATGGCACCTAAATGTTCTTCCTGACTCATCCCTTCTAAACAGCATCGAACCTTACACATAGCTAGCTGCTCCCTACACAGTACTCAGTATCCCTAATATAGAGAGCATTTACAATATTGAATTCTAACTCTTTATCTAAAGGTTTAATTGCCTGGATCACAGAGCCTTTTGACAGCAGGGATTATGGCAATCCCTATAACCCTGACATCCAGCATAGTATTCTAACTCCAAGTAGAGGTACAATAAAAATTCTACCTAATGAATGCTCCAGCAATTATGAGTAATAGGAAAAAAAAAAGCTACTAATAATTGAGTACTTGTTATGCTCCTATTATGACACTGTACTGAGTATTTTGCATATATGATCTGATATTAGTTTAATGTGCTTTATTTCCTCCTTCTTAATTTTCTTTTACTGGGTCACACTTCCGTAATTTCATAATGTACTTATTATACATTCAACAGCAGAATTTTAGGCATCAGAGACAGGCTGATGGGGGAAATACATGGGCCCCTCAGATCCCAATGGCTCTGCTTCATGATTAAGCCAATTCCATCTACTTTCCCTATAGTAGCCCCATGCCCTCCAAGGAGGAAAAGTTTACCAAGTTCTTACCAAAGAAAAAATAAAATTAAACTGTTGGCACTTCAGCAGAATGCTGCTTCATTTTTGTGACTGGGCAAAATTAGGGGTATGTCCTGCTTTAGTGGAGTTGCTGGAACATAAATGAAGCCCAAGTTGAGTTAAAGAGGGCCTGGAGGACCTGACTGTGCATCCTCCCCCTGGCTGAGGCGAGAAAAGAGTCCCTTTGTTTGGCAGTGGATGCTTTCCAAATTTAGAGAGTCCTTAATGACTCTTTAACCGCATTACATCCTAAGGATAATTAGTAATGTTGCTGCTCGGTGGTTCAGCACCAATCAGTCAACAAAGATACACAGAGCATGCAATAAATCCAGAATCTGAACCTGCTCCAGGGAGAAAAAGATATCTTTAAGGTTCAATAAAAGAAGTCCATCCTTCTGGGAAATAGACAGAGAGGGGCAAAAATTAAATAGAAGGCCGTTGTTAATTTTTGTGCAGTCACAGTTTGCTTGTCTTGCTCTCCAATTGTACAGGATAAATGGCAGGAAGGTATGTATGGGGCAACATTATCGAGTGCAAAGCGGGTGAGATACAGAATTTTTCTGAAAACCTGATATAGCACCAAGTAGCATTTTTTTCTAGCTACCTGCTCCAAAGCTACTTTTCAGAAACATTCTCTGCGTCCTTCTTAGCCTCTGGCATGAACAATGCTAGATATTGGGCCAATGGTACACTGACTCAAGTACAGTGTCTGCCTTTGCACTGTCTAGGCCAGAAGAGTCTTCCCAAAGGTAAATGAAGAGGGGTAGTTTCAACTCTTCAGGGGATGCTGCTGAGAAAGGTTAAGAAAGATGATTGTAAAGAAATGCTCAAGGGATTTAGCAACATGAAGGCAAAGGTGGAGTTAGTTGATGAGCCTGTGGAAAGAAAAGTAACGGGAGAAAAATGGTTTTTGATAAAACTTATTTTGAAAGTCAAAGCAATATTAGCAATAGTGTGCAGGAGAGGCTGAGATTCACAAGAGTCTTTAGTGAGTTTTTTTTAATTAAAGAATCTTCTCTATTTAAATTTCAAAGTAATGCTTGTTGGTAATTATTGATCTGTTTGCTGTCTTTATGATTTTCTAAAATGTCAAACAAATGGAGTCATATAGTATGTCCCTTTCTAAGTCTGTCTTCTTTCACTTAACAAAACACTTCAGATTCATCAGCGCTGTTGTGGGTGCCAACAGTTCATTCCTTTTTATTACTGAGTAGTAACCCACTGCATGGATGTACCACTGTTTCTTTATCCACTCACTACTTAGATGGCATTTGCATCATTTCCAGGTTTTGACAGTTATGAAGAAAGCTGCA
This sequence comes from Antilocapra americana, assembly GCA_007570785.1. Taxonomy (NCBI): domain Eukaryota; kingdom Metazoa; phylum Chordata; class Mammalia; order Artiodactyla; family Antilocapridae; genus Antilocapra; species Antilocapra americana. The sequence continues at coordinate 3,543,705 of ML662465.1, forward strand.
ATAAACATTCACAGGCAGGTTTTGGTGTGATCATAAGTCTTCCTTTGTCTTGGGTAAATCCCCAGTCATGGTACTGCTGATCACTGTATGTTCAATTCTATCATAAACTGCCAAGCTGTTTCTAAAATGGCTATACCATTCTGCTGGATGTAATTTTTTCAAAAATTAGAGAGTGAACTTAAAAAACATAAAGAGCCAAAGACAAGAACTTGGTACAGAGGAACAGAATGAAGATACAGAATGGAGTGGGGATGGGGATGGGATCCAGAGAACAGAAGCAGAGACTGGCCTTACTCAGAGAAATATCACCTTTCTCACTGTAAGAGGAGAGAGGGAGAGAAGGTTGGTGCAGACATTGGCTTGTTCTCTGAGTTGAGAGGCAGTTTCCATCGTAGAAGCCGAAACTAGCAAAAGAGGAAAGGAGGTTGAAGTTCGAGAAGACTGGAGAAAGAGTTAAAGCAACCTTTGCAGAGTGTAGACAAACAAGTTCCCTAGAGAAATGTAGTGAGATGTACGGGTGGTGCCGGGTGGGTAATCAGTGCTACCAATCTGCTTGTTTGGAACAAAGGTGTTTATGATATCTGCCAGAGAGTAATTAATCTGAAGCTGGACAGACAAGGAAGTGAAGACAGGTGGGAATGTGGATAGGAAGAAAGTAAAAGAGTTGTTTCGATTATTAAGCTTTCGTTTCAGCTTCTAGCTCACCTGGAGCTGGCTTTGGTACTCTGCAAGTGACATTTCAACATGGCCAGCTGGCTTCCTATTAGCCAGTACCAACAGACAGAGAGACAGGAAGAGCGAGAGGACAGAGGGAAAGAAAGGGAGAACTAGAGGGTGATTGCAAGGCTGGAGGTGGGAGAAGGGATTTACTCATACCTGTATGCCTATTGATCCTCTGACCATCACCCCAGCAATGCTTCTTCACATTGGCAGTGACGCTTCCTGAAGCAGCAGCTGAAGCCAGTTTGCAGCTTTTCCAACACTCTCAGACCTGGCTTCAGGGCACCCTCTCAAAGACAGCAGTCTCTGCCAACCAGTTCCCCCTCCTCAGAGATCTGGGACCTAGCACCAGGGGACCCCTCCTCCAAGCTTCTGTGTTTTAGTAATTCCAGCATCTTCTCTTTGTTTTCTCTTTTAGTGATATTAGCTGCTTCCTGCAGCTATACCTGAAAAAGCGACAGTTTTGCCTTTTCAGTTCTTTGATACTCACTAACACTTTTTCATATTAAATTCTTTACATTCAACTAAGTCACATGGTGCTTTTTCTTGAATGCACTCTGATACAGGAAACAGTGAACTAGAGGCACCTAAGAAGTGCAGGAAGAGTAGTAATAAAAATATGTGAGGAAGTAAATTGGAAGGATAGAAGGTGTGCATGCTCAAATTAGGAATTTTTAGAGTGGAAGAGTTGGAAGTGATGACAAGGTGGAGGGTGCTTTGGTCAGAATAGATGGCTGAGTTGGAGAGGAGGGGAAGGGTATTAGAGATGAAGAAATCATAGACCCGACATGCATGGCAAAACCATTGAAACCAGCTCAGATGCTGGCTAGGGCTGGGATGGAAAGGAAGAATGTGTGCCAAGAATTAAATGAGTAGAAGGTGGTCAAAAGGTACAAAGTTCCAGTTATAAGAAAAATAAGTACTTGGGATATAACCTACAATATGAAGGCTATAGTGAAGACTGTCATATGGTATATCTGAACATTGTTAAGAGAGTAGATCCTAAGAGTTCTCATCACAAGGGGAAAAAAGCACTTTCTTTCTTTTTGTATCATAAGAGATGATGGGTGTTAACTTACTATGGTAATTATTTCACAATACATGTAAGTCAAGTGATTATGCTGTGTATCTTAAACTTATGTAGAACTGTATGTCAGCTGTATCTCAGTAAAACTGCGGAAAAGGTGAAATAAATAACAAAGTCCAGAATGACATTAGATGAATGGGATGTGGAGAGGAAAGGAGATCAGAGTTGAGCGACTTGAACTTAAAAAGAATAGTCTGTTTTTTAATGAGATGAAGTCATAAACTTTTACTTAGAGGTCTGGGAGGTGGTAAGGGACAGAGGAACCTGGTGTACTGCAGTCCATGGGGGTCACAAAGAGTTGGACACAACTTAGCAACTGAACAACAATGAATGCAAAGACTTGAATAAATGAAAAACATACACCTAGAAACCTGAAGGGAAAGACTCAGTTATCTCCAATTATTTCTAATCTTAATCCCAATGGAACTTCTTTAGACTTTGATGATAAATTTCTAATTCTCATCTATAACAATATCAGGCCAGAAACAAAGAATAAAACTTTTTTGGGGAAAAGGTAATGAGATTCAGTAGATTCTAATATGTACTATAAAGCTAAATAAAATGGAAAATTGATGACAAAGGAATACACAGATCAATGGAACAAACTAGAGTCTAGAAATAGATCAAAGAAAATTACATGGAAGTTTAGAATGTGATAAAGACAGTATTTCATATTGTGGTGATAATACTTTGAAGACAGTTGCTTAACCATTTGTAAAAAAATATTAGGCTTACACAGGTGAATACATAAAGAAAAGAAAAAAAAACCTTTCTCTTTAAGTTACAGAAGTAAGGTTAGCAATAAGTGGAGACTGACTTGATGCCTTGAGCCTGTGTCTGGCATCTAAAAGCAGTCCTTTTGGTCATGAATCTTAATGGGGCAAATGACAGAGAACTAAACTCAAGGTGTCTTAAGATAAAAAAGGCTCATACATGCAACTTAAGAGCGCACAGATGAAACTGGGATATGGCCTCCTCAATAGTTTGAAGTTTTGTCATTTGAATCTGTTTCTTACTATCTCTGACTGCCGCTCCATTAGCTTCATTCTCCATTTCTACCATTTGGCGGCAGGCAAGATGGAGACCACCATTTCTAAAGCCAACTCCTCTCAGGCTCAAGTATAACAGAAAAGAGGGAAAATTCTCTTCCAGGAGCAGCCCCCAAAGTCTTATTGATTCTCATTGGCTCCAACTAGGTCGCATGCCCATTCATGAACCAATCATTGTTACCAAGAAAACACAGAGCTTCTATTGGTCAAATCTGGGCTAGGATGCTTGGGTAGAGACTGCCTTTAACTCCATTCAAGTCTCGTGGGCCAAGAGTCAGCAAATGATGACGGAACTCAGGGGTCTATTACTAAAAGAAGAAGAAAATAACAGATAGCTGAAAACAAATAAACAAACAGCGTGAACAACAAAAGCGGCAGATGTCTTCTATAATAACTGATATGGTCGGGTTCTCCTCTTCAGCACAGTTCAGTCGCTCAGTTGTGTCCGACTTTTTACGACCCCATGGACTGCAGCACACCAGCCCTCCCTGTCCATCACCAACTCCCGGAGTTTACTCAAACTCATGCCCATTGAGTCAGTGATGCCATCCAACCATCTCATCCTCTGTCATCTCCTTCTCCTCCTGCCTTCAGTCTTTCCCAGCATCAGGGTCTTTTCCAGTGAGTCAGTTCTTCGCAGCAGGTGGCCAAAGAATTGGAGTTTCAGCTTCAACATCAGTCCTTCCAGTGACTATTCAGGATCCATTTCCTTTAGGATGGACTGGTTGGATCTCCTTGCTGTCTGAGGAACTCTTAAGAATCGTCTCCAACACCACAGTTCAAAAACATCAATTCTTCAGTGCTCTTATTTTGTTGTTGTTTTCCCGAACCCCTCCCCAGTATTGTGGAGTTCTGACACACTTGCCTGCTGCTTACATTAGTGTCTACATGACTTTCCTTAGCCTCATGTGATTGCATAAAGTACTTTATCCTTAAACATCCTCTTAAATGAAACCAAACTCTTTATCTGTAGGAACAGACTGGAGAACTTAGATGTAACGATTATTACTTATTCTTGACATCAGCATTCTTTCATTCAGCAAATATTTATCAAACATATTCTATGTGTGGGAACTGAGCACACAGTGGAGAATAAGGCAGAAAACAGGAATTCATTCAAATGTTACATTAAAACTATAATTTGTATTGAGATGCATCACATTTGGTGGCCAGCCTTTCTTGCCGGTAAGAGTACCCTGCGTATCTGACATTTTGAGACCATGCACTGTAGCCCATCAGCCTTCTCTTTTCATGGAATTCTTCAGGCAAGAATACTGGAGAGGATAGTCATTCCCTTCTCTAGGGCATCTTCTAAACCCAGGGATCAAACCTAGTCTGCATCACAGGCAGATTCTTCACCATCTGAGGCACCAAGGAAGCCCATCTAATTTCTGGTTTATTGTCCTGTCTCCACTGGCCCAACTTGAAAGTTTTAGTATAAATTATCCCTGATTTATGTAGGTATTAATCATTTCACATCACTATGGTGAAAATGTCCAGAATACTTACTGATACTTTAATTCATCTTTTTGGGCATTATACTCCAAGCTAAGACAACAAAGCAAGTTGACTGGGTTTGAATGGAAGTCCATCTGTCAGCCACATGATTTCAGAATGGGAGCATTCATCCCCGAAACATGTACAGGGCAGTGACCAAAAGGTTGTATACAAAGAGGATGATGAATAAAATGTGAGTTGAGCATACCAGGAGCTTGCCATCTGGTTGGGAAGAAAGGCATGTCCACAGCTGGTAGCACAACAAGGAATAGCATAATGAAAGACATAGAGTAGCAAGAACAAGGAGTCATGGAAATGGAAGCATTTTCTGGCTGGGTTTGGGAGATCTCAGGATTGGAGACAGGAAGAGTTGCTTTTGGAAAGTGGACTCTGTGAACTTGAGCTTGTGGAATGGCTGTTGGGCTTTATCGTTTATTCCTGAAGTTTCACTCCTTGTCAATTCTCTATAAACTCTGAGCTTCAGTTCCTGGAGAGGAACTGCCCATGTACACTGAAGACAGAAAACTTTCTCAGGCTAGTAGTGGTTATGTGCTGTGTAACAAACTCCCCCAACACTTTAAACAGTTTAAAACAGCACATATTTTTCTTCTCACAGCATCTATGGGTCAGGAGTTCAGAGCAGCTTAGTTGAATGGTTCTGATTAAGACTCTCTCACCAGGTTGCATTCAAGATGTCGGTAAGGCCATGGTCCCTGAAGGTTTAAGGGAAACCAGAGAGTCTGTTTTGAAACTCACTCACATCACAGTCGGCAGGTGGCCTCAGGTCCTTTCTGCCTATTGGGCAGATACTTCATAGCCTCACCATATGGATTTCTCCAGAGGGCTTCTTGAGCATCCTTACAATATGTAAGCTGGCTTTCCTCAGAGCCAGTGATCTGAGACAGAGAGAGTGAGGATGCAGTCAATGCGCTTTTAATAACCTAGTCTTCGAAGCCACATATGATCACTTCTGTTTTGTTGTATTCATTAGAAGCAAGTCACTAAGTCCAGCTCATACTCAAGAAGAAGGGGGTTAGACACCACCACTTCAGGAAGAAAGATCAGAGAGTTGGACATCTTTTTAAACCACCACCATACATCCATGCCTTTGATGACCTTGATGCTATGCTCTTTTGGGTAGTATGGCAAAAGAGGCTAAAAACACAGGCTCTAGAGTCAAAATGCCTAAGTTGGAACCTCAGGTCTACCACTTATCACTTCAGTGTGGCATTACGCAAATAGGGCTTCTCAGGTGGCACTAGTTGTAAAGAAGCCACCTGCCAGTGCAGGAGACATAAGAGATGTTGATATGATCCCTGGGTGGGGAAGACCCCCTGGAGGAGGGCATGGCAACCCACTCCAGTATTCTAGCCTGGAGAGTCCCAAGGACAGAGGAGCCTGGCGGGATACAGTCCATGGGGTCACAAAGAGTTGGACACAACTGAAGTAACTGAGCTCACTCTTAGGCAAATAACTTCTTGGGCCTCAGTCTCCTTTATCTGAAAAATGGTAATAGTATTAACACCTACTTTGTATGGGTGTTATGAGGGTTAAATGAGTTAATACTAGTAAATAGCATGTGCATAATACAAAGCAGTGATTCCTAGCTTATTTTAGCACCAGGGACCAATTTCGTGGAAGACAGTTTTTCCGTGGACTGAAGGTAAAGGGGGATGTTTTGGGATGATCCGAGTGCATTACATTTATCGTGCACTTTATTCCTAATCTAATGCTGCCACTGATCTGTTAGGATGTACCAGTCTGCAGCCCAGACACTGGGGACCCCTGATATAATGTACATAGAGGGGCTTCCCATGAGGCTCAGTTGTGAAGAGTCTGCCTACCAGTGCAGGAGACGTAGTTTGATTTCTGATTTGGGAGGATCCCATATGCCTCGGGGCAACTAAGCCTGTGCTCCACAACTACTGAGCCTGTGCTCTAGAGCCCAGGAGCCACCACTACTGAAGACAGTGCACCCTAGAGGCGGCGCTCCACAGTCCACAACAAGAGAAGCCACTGCAGTGAGAAGCGACTAGAGAGTAGTCCCTGCTCGCCACAACTAAAGAAAAGTCCTTGCGGCAACGAAGACCCAGAACAGCCAAAAATAAATGAATAAATAAAATTATTAAAAAAAAATTAAGCACATGAAACAGTAACTGACACACACTAAGTGCTCAAAAATGTTATATTATTATTATTATTATTATTATTATTCACTCTCATTTCCACTTAACTCCTGTTCTTTCAAGACTAAATTTGAATGCTTCCTCTTTTCTAAGTTTTCCAGATCTCCTGGGCAAATTTTCTTCTTCCTACCTCTAAGGTACTCTAGCGTTTTGATTATTCTTAAAATTGGTACTTTTCAAACTGTGTCGTCACTGCTCAATTTATGCCTCTGTGTCCCCCACCAAATGGTGTGGCCTGTGAGGATAGATTTAGATCTTCTTAGAAGCAGATTCTCTGGGATGGGTAAGAAGGCAGGTTATGAGCAGCCTGTGGGAGACTCAATTTTTCACCCCAGAGTTGGGGCCATCAGGAAAGAGAGGACTGAGTTTTTATGGAAAGTGGTTTCCCCACCATAGCGGCCTGAAATTAACACCAACTGCTCCCCAGGGCGGCCTGGTGGAATGCCGGCTCGGGAAGAGAATCCTCTCTATCAGCACTGACACCCGGAGCCTGGGCTCTCCTCATGCGTTCAAACACTTCCCAGGGGAACTGTTAGCAGGCTTCACGTACAAGGAAGTGCATTTTCAAGAGCATGTGATAATCTGGAAATGTCTTTATGCAGGGGAAGAACAAGTAAGGAGGAGGGATGACTTCAAATTTCCTGAGTGTCTGGGGACCCTTCTTTTTGTATAGCGAGGTATTAGAAGGACTCAAATTAAATCAAAACTGTGCCACCCTTCATCCAGTATGCCACAAGGAAGGGGTGGGCAGTGAAGAGGACTCAGGCTGCTCTCAACACAAAGTTCCTTGTGTAGAAGGGGGTTTTATCAGCCTTTCCATCATCCCAAAATAACAGACTGTTTTACTATTTAAAATGATGGTTAGTGAATTCCCTGGCAGTCCTGTGGTTAGGACTCCGCGATTTCACTGTCATGGGCCAAGGTTCGATCCTGGTTGGGGAGCTAAGACCCTGCAAGCCATGCATGCAGCCAAAACTGAATAAATAAATCAATGGTCCTATGGCTGTTTCAAGTTCACACTTTCATCTCTGTTGACTCCACATCATAGATGTAACAGGCAAGTACATTCCCTCTTTCCCCAGCCAGTAACACTCTAACATTGAAAAATATAGCCTAGGACTTCCCTTATGGCCTAATGGTTAAGAATCCATCTGCTAATGTTGGGGACATGGGTTCAGTATATGGTCCAGGAGGATTCCACATACTACAGGGCAACTAGGCCAGGGCAGGTGCAGCTACTGAAGCCCACAAGCCCTAGAGCCCATGCTGGACAACAAGAGAAGCCACTGCAATGGAAAGCCTATACGCCACAACTAGAGAGCAGCCCCTACTATCTGCAACTGGAGAAACTCCATGTGCAGCAATGAAGACCCAATATCGCCAAAAAATAAATAATTAAAAAAATAAATGACTATAATCAACATAATCAAAGTTTGCTTAGAAAACAATTATAGCCTAGATTCTAGAAGATGCATGAAGTGGGAATAACTGATGTTATTTCAGTTATTTCAATGGAAATAATTCATGTTATTATGTCCAGATGATTCTGAACATTTTCAAAAGCAGCTTTTATCTAGTTGAAGGGTGTCCTGAAGCCCCCATGTCCATATTATGGGCCTTGTTGACACCTGTTTTGGCTTGCCTACACCATCCCCATTAACTCTCCTAAGTCATAAATTGGAGTAGAGGGACAACAGTTGATAACTCCCATAACATCTGCCTCCAGGAACGGGCATGTAACATGGACCTGACCTGGCCAATCAGAGCTTTCAGCCACCAGAGCTGAAGTGAAGGATGAAGAGTAGATGTATTTGTCCTGATTCACAGCAAACTCCTGGATCAGGTCACACCTGAAATCCACCATGCTACATTGCAAACTCCCAAGTTACCTGCCCTTTTAAATTATTTTATTGATTCAAGCCATTTTTAATTGATTGGATTCTTTCCCTTGAGACTCCAAACAGTACTGACTTACACGGTAGAGAGAAACAGAATAAAAAGTATCAATCACTGATGCCCTCTTACTCTACACATCAAAAATCTATCTGAAATTTTGTACTGGAAATTCTTCCTGACAGATAGCAACACTAATAGTTTTTAGTATCCCTTAAAATTCTGAGGGGACACTTTTATAAGTACTTTAATTAGAAGATTTTTGAAAAGTAGATTAGCAATACATATAAAAAACCTTAAAAAAGCAGCCTTGTCTACTGTATCTCAAGAGTTCCACTTTTTAGACATCCAGCCTAAAAAGATTATTTACAGTATGGGTTTATGATAAGAATACCTGGGAAATTAGGAAAGCCAAGAATCTCATTTGCTACAATGCCAGTTCTCCATAGACTAGAATGTCATTCAGAATTAGATCATTCAAGATTTTAATACTCTTATAAACCCTATGTTATCTTAACACATGCTCAGAAATATGTTGCTTCCTACCCTATATGATGGTGAATTACTTATACTCTGTACTTAATCTATACTATTACTGCCAAGTACTCTCTATCAGGGGCTTCCCTGGTGCTCAGTGGTAAAGAATCTGCTTGCAACTAAAGGAGCCACAGGAGATGTGGGTTTAATCTCTGGATCGAGAAGATTCCCTGGAGGAGGACATGGCAACCCACTCCACTATTCTTGCCTGAAGAATCCCATAGACAGAGGAGGCAGGTGGGCTATAGACCACAGGGTCATAAAGAGTCTTATGACCTTTATGTAAAGGACATGACTGAAGTGACTTAACACATAGGCACTCTCTATTCAACTTCTTGTTGCTCTCCATCATCTTATGGCATCATCAGCTGCTTCCAAGTCTGGTGCTGTTCTCTTTCTGTGTATCTTTTAGCCTCTGCTGCCACCACCAACTGCTGACTCTCTCTGGCTGATGTATGCTTCCTGCTGACAATAGTTCCTACTGACCCATGGTCCTGATGGATAAAAGCTCCTATTGAACCCTATCTCCTGTTGCTCTATGGCCTCTGCTGACTCATGACTCTTGCCAACTCTTAGTCACTATAGATCCACAGTTCTTCCTGACCTATGGCTTCTGTTGACCCTTTGCTTCTATTGTTCCATGGATCCTGCTGAACTATGACTTCTGATGACCCTGACTCTCGGCCCCTATTCACTTAGGTCCTCTGCTGACCTATGCCCTTTGCTGAAACATAGCTCCTGCTGACCAGTACCTTCTGTTAACCCTTGACTTGTAGTGGGAAGATCCAACTCTTTGGAAAATTCAGGGTTTCAGAAAACTAGATCTCAGTTCAGGCTACACCTGGAATTTCAACAAAGATCTGTAGCCCTGATTATGGAAACTGCCCAGTGGTGCATGATCCCTGTACATACTTTTTGTGCTCTCCCCAGCCCTCTTCAATTGACTCCGTTGCCCATTTTCAACCATAAAGTATCTGAAAGAGACCATGAAAAATCTTCCAACTCTAGACTAGAGAAACTGGGCTAATTTTTGCAGAAAACCTCTAATTCAACTTCTTTAAAGCCTGCTTTTTCTGTGAACCCCCAGAGAACCAGTTTATGCAATGTGTGAGCACTCTAGAAAAGTTTATCTTCTGTTTTAAAAGAAATAAGTTCTTTGAGTGGAAATACTACCTGAACAGGAAACATTAAAAAAGAAAGACAGAAAGAAACACAGATTTATAGGATTTCAGGGATGAGAGAAAGCTTAAACTTTGAATCCTTCCTCTTTTGTATGAGTGTCTTTACAAGATCCTGTCTAAGAACAACCCAGTCTCTCCTTGAATGCCTCCAGTGAACATGAGCTCATTAATTCTGGAACTAGACCATTCCATTTTTGAATAGTTTTATTATGACAAAGATTTCTCACCCTGATTCCAATATCTTTCTCCGTGCAGTTAATTCAGCCCTATGGGCCAATGGGTTTTGGGAGAGAGGCGGGTAGTTGAATTTCTCATATCGTAATTCTTCAAATATTTAAATCCAAACTGTTGAATCATTTATTCATTTATTCACTCACTAATTTATTCTTTAGTCCCCAGCAACAAATAATTATTTGGCCCCAGATGTCAGTAGCACCCGGATTGAGAAACATTCCATAGCCCATTCTAATACATAGAAATGTTACTGTTTCCAAAGAAAGGATTTATCTGAAATGAAGGATTATTTTTTTTCTCAAAATGAGATAAGCTTTAGGATTGTAGAGAGAGAATGTCAGGCCTCAAATCATCTTTCTTTTCTCTAAATTTACCAAAGAACATGAAAATGAAGCTCTTATCTGTCTTTGACTTCATAGTCTTCTAAATAAAGTTTTCATTACATTGTTTTTTACCTCCTTGTACTTATTTGGATAAGGATGATGAGGAACTCAGTGCCTGGTGGCTGCACATAGTACAAAGACAGCCCTTTGTTCAAGTCTTACAGTCAACCTCAAAAGATCCTCTATGTATTTCCTGGCTGCCTTCTGTTTGGACTGATTTCTACCCTGAAGGTGCGAAAGCACAGCCCAGCATGTTTGCAATCCATAGCAGAGTCTGTACTAGAAGTCACGGTAAGACTCTCTGCTTGGGATTTCTAGCCACCTGGCAAATTCTACTCATAGAGGAAGTATTTGCTCTTGTTACTACTCTTGCTGTTAGATGGGTTGAATGCTAACAATCAGAACATCCTTTGCTATGAATAAGATAACAAGTAAATGGGGATGAGTTTATTTTCCTTTTGAAGGTAAATAAAAATCTAGGAATAATATTTGCCAGAAGAAGAACTAGTAATGTCTTTTTTTTTTTTTTTTAATTATTGTTTTAGCCATACATTGTTATGATTTCACCATGGGTTTACATATGCTTCCCCTCCGGGTCCCCCCTCCCTCCTCCCTCCCCCCCGGGAAATCTCGCTGCACCAGTCCCGAGCATCAATCCTGGGCTGGCGATTGATTAGACACATGACAATTAACATGCTTCAATGCCCTTCTCCCATCTCATCCCACCCTTACCCTCGTCCACAAAGTCCACAAGTCTATTCTATACATCTGCGTTCCTTTTGTTGTCTCCCATGTTGGGTTCTCATTACTGTCTTTCTAAATTCCATATATATGTGTTAATATACTGTATTGTTGTTTTTGCTTCTGGCTTACTTCACTCTGGATAATGGGCTCCAGTTTCGTCCATCTGAGTAGAATTGCTTCAAATGAATTTTTTTTTAATGCTGAGTAATATTCCATTGTGTATATATACCACAGCTTTCTTATCCATTCGTCAGTTGATGGGCATCTAGGTTGCTTCCATGTCCTGGCTATTGTAAACAATGCAGCGATGAACATTGGGGTGCACGTGGCTCTTTCAATTCTGGTTTCCTCGGTGTATATGCCCAGCAGTGGGATTGCCGGGTCATATGGCAGGTCTATTTGCAGCTTTTTAAGGAACCTCCACACTGTTTTCCATAGTGGCTGTACTAGTTTGCATTCCCACCAACAGTGTAAGAGGGTTCCCTTTTCTCCACATCCTCTCCAGCATTTATTGCTTGTAGACTTTTGGATGGCAGCCATTCTGACTGGTGTAAAGTGGTACCTCATTGTAGTTTTGATTTGCATTTCTCTGATAATGAGTGATGTTGAGCATCTTTTCATGTGTTTGTTAGCCATTTTTATATCTTCCTTGGAGAAATGTCTGTTAAGTTCTTTGGCCCACTTTTTAATTGGGTTGTTTATTTTTCTAGAATGGAGCTGCAGGAGTTGTTTGTAAATTTTTGAGATTAATTGTTTGTCTGTTGCTTCATTGGCTATTATTTTCTCCCATTCTGAAGGCTGTCTTTTCACCTTGCTTATAGTTTCCTTTGTTGTGCAAAAGCTTTTAATTTTAATTAGGTCCCATTTGTTTATTCGTGTTTTTATTTCCAATATTCTGGGAGGTGGGTCATGGAGTATCCCGCTTTGGATTATAGCAGAGAGTGTTTTGCCTATGTTATCCTCTAGGAGTTTTATAGTTTCTGGTCTTATGCTTAGATCTTTGATCCATTTTGAGTTTATCTTTGTGTATGGTGTTAGAAAGTGATCTAGTTTCATTCTTTTACAAGTGGCTGTCCAGTTTTCCCAGCACCACTTGTTAAAGAGGTTGTCTTTTCTCCATTGTATATTCTTGCCTCCTTTGTCAAAGATAAGGTGTCCATAGATGCGTGGATTTATCTCTGGGCTTTCTTAGTAATGTCTTTAATATATAAAAGACTCCGACCAATCCATAAGAAAACTCTCAAAGTCCCACTATGTAATAAAAATCAAAGTAAAACTTTGACATTTTCATTCACAAATAATCAAATTTTTGAAAATCAGTTGTTTGCTTGGGATTCAGTATAACTGACCTACTGAGGGGAATGAGAATTAACACAAATTTCTTACAAATCCAATCTGGAATTATGTATAAAGAATTTTCAAAATAATTGATACCCTTTGGAGCAATCATTCTCCTTCTAGGAATTTATCCTGAGGAAATTCCTGGAGATTCAGAGAAGGATTTATATACAAGAAGTTAATCAAATCATTTATGATAGAAAAAATAGGAAGTATCTAAATGGTTAAAATTATGCTACATTCTATAATGAAAAATATTCAATATTAAAATTATGATTTTATTAAGATTTAATAATTCAAGAAATTGCTGTCAATCTTATATGATTAGTAAAAATACATGAAATATTTTCTTTAGTATGAAATTTATGTAGAAGGAGCTTGGATCAAAATGGGGAAAGAAGCATCAGATTGATAACAGATTGTTTGGGGTTGAGGAATAATGAGTGTTTCTTTGTCACTATCTTTATCTTTACAATTGTTCTAGTTCTTGAACAATAGACATGTGTCACTCTGATAAATCAAAAATTGTGAAAGATTTTTAAAATCTAGAAGCAGCAGGTCTGAAGGGAAGATCACTGAACTTAGACTGAGAATCAGAATCTAACTTCAAGCTCAACTTCTCACGAAGAATGGACCTTGAGTATCCTGCTTTATCCTCTGGGAACTCAGGTACTAAATGGGGAAAACAGTGCTACTTTACACAGCTGTCCTGATAGTTAAGTAAACAGATGCACCATGATAGGTATGTTGAGGCTGCCTAAAAATTGTTACATAAATAAAAAACTGAACCTGGAGTGTGGGGAGCCTGATGATGAAACTCCCTTGGGAAGGAAAAAGCTTACCTAGACACTATCTTGTATGGAGTCCTTAGTTGTGTGGATGAAAATGCTGCCTGCCACATCAGCAAACAGGATGCTGCAGCCATCCAGCAGCAGGCACTCCAGCTACCCTCAGAAGTGTGCCTTGAGGGGACTCAGGACTCAAGATGGAAAAGAACAGGATACTGGCCCCAGATACCTAAGGTGCATATCAAAGGAATGATTTCAATGAGCCCAGACTCCTGTGACTTCCCATACAAAGAAAAAACAGAGAATTCATTAGCATGAAATATCTAGTTTTCTTTAAAGGTAATCTATTGAAGTTCCAACTAGTACCTGCTCTCTGTTACAAAACCCCCTATATATCCTGGCTCCTTCCTTCCCTCTTTGGAGTAGTTCCTCAGAGAAGTCCTCAGAAAATCCACCAATATAAAATATAATTGTCAACTTCTAGGTTGCGCGTTTTTTTCAGTAGACAGTTTCAGTCCTGAATTTACCACTTACTGCTCTGGGATCTCATGCAAGTTACTACATCTCTCTGGGATTCAGCTTCTTTATCTGTAAAATGGGGAAGAGTAATAGTACCTAATTCCCAGTATCATTTGGGTCAATGAGATAATGCATAAGGAGTTGGCATCCTATAGCTTGTGTTGCAAATTGACCCACCATATATTTTTTTAAAATAAAGTTTTATTACAGCATAGCACACCCATTTGTTTACTTATTACCTGGGGCTGCTTTTGTGCTACAAGGACAGACTTGAGTTGTTGTGACAGAGAGCACATGCCCACAAAACCTAAAATACTTACTATCTAGCCCTTTATAGCAGAATTTTGCTGACTCCTGAGATAATGTATATAAACTACCTGGAATGATGTCTGTCACTCAAAAAATGCTGCTGCTATTATTATCAATGTTATTACTATCATTCTTGATTGATTCCTCTGCTTAGAAATAATTCTGAAAAATTACATCATCCAATTCAGCTTCCATCAATATTAGGCCAAATGAATCCCAGATGGTTGAGTCATTCTTGCTGCCTCACTCTTTAAAAATGATTGGACCAAGAGTTTCCAAGGAATTCTTCCACAATACATCCCAATACATATCTAGCATCATCTTTAGGAAAATATCTTGTTTCCTAGCTTTCCCTTTCACTGATTTTCCAATGCACGTTACATTCTCAGTCAAGAAAAAGAAGTTTTATGATCCTAAGTCTCTGCTGTTTACTCAGGCAGGATCTGGTCATAGGCATCCTGGGACTCCAGGAACTCAGCCAGTGTCAACAGAGAGAGAAGAGGGCATCAAGGAAACTGACCTCACCATAGAGCTGGTCCAAATATACTGGCAGCAGTTCCAGGTTAGGCTGAGAAGATGTCATGATCTGAGGAGCCCAGTTCAATGGATATGGTGAAATCATGGGAGCCCAGGCAGCAGGCAGGACTGAAAATCAGGACAGGGAGGTGGCAATGGCATTGGCTGGAGAGCTGTCCATTCAGTTCTCAATTGTCTCCTGGGGAAACCGAGGCAAGAGATGCTTTATCTGGATTGGGCCAAAGTGGTGAGAGTAGGAGCCGCCTGTTCTATGAGCCCGTGAATGCCCAGATTCACTGCAGACTATCCAGATACCACATCTCAGCCTAGTTCATTGGCTTAGGATGAGAGCATAGGTGAGCCGCCAGGTGAGACATGTCAGAATTCCAGAGGAAAAGAGCTGTGCAAGCTCCATCCTACACATCTCGACCTTTCCCCCGGTCTCTCTCAGTTGCAGAACTTCACCCACCCACAATTCTTTTTTAATTTTTTTAACTAACTGATTTATTTTAAAATTTGGAATATAATTGCTTTACAGTGTTGTGTTCATTTCCGCTCTACAGCTATGTGAATCAGCTCTATGTATACATATGTCCCCTCCCTCTTAATCCCACCTCCCACTCCTCCATCCCACCATCACAGAGCACCGAGCGGGACTCCCTGGGCTATACAGCAGCTTCTCACTAGCTATCTATTTTACAGATGATAGTGTGTGTATGTCAATACTGCTCTCTCAATTTGGGTCACCCTCTTCTTCCCTTACTGCATCCACAAGTCCTGCAAATAGGTTCATCAGTACTCTTTTTCTAGATTCCATACATAAGTGTTAATATATGATCATTGTTTCTCTCTTTCTGACTTCCACCCACGAGGCTTGATTGAACTTTCTTCACAAAAATTATGGAGCTTATAATGGACTTTTGATCCTGGTGAAATTCACACAAAGTTCCACCTTCCCTCTGAAACACCTATTAAGCAATTTAGGTAATTTATTAAACATTTAGGTTGCAGGTTAAGCCTGAAAAATTATATTTTCAGCAAGGTCCCAAGTGGTATTGGGGCTTCCCTGGTGGCTCAGATGGTTAAAAAATCTGCCTGCAAGGCTGGAGTCTTAGGTTCAATCCCTGGGTTGGGAAGATTCCCCGAAGGAGGAAATGGCAACCCACTCCAGTATTCTTGACTGAAGAATTCCACAGACAGGCTACAGTCCATGGGGTTGCAAAGACTTTCAGGTGGTGTTGATGTAGGAGGTAGGTGGACTCCAGGTTATGTGCTAAGTCATTTCAGTTGTGTCCGACTGTTTGCAATCCTATGGACTATATAACCCACCAGGCTCCTCTGTCCATGGAATTCTCCACGCCTTCCTCCAGGAGTTCTTCCCGACCCAGGGATCAAAGACACATCTCTTATCTCCCCTGCATTGGAAGGCAGGGTTTTACCACTAGCACCACCTATAAAGCCCAAATGGCCTCCTGTTTCCATTTCATGGGTATGAAGAAGTGGGCTTCACCTTGGATACTTACAACTGTTGCATTTTCTGAGACAAGAGATAGGCAGGCTCCAGTTATGGCATTTACAATCAACCTCCTGTTTGCCTTCTGAAACGGAAATGACAACAGCAACAGGATAAATACCCAGCGTTTGTCTCTTGTAAACATTTTAAGGTTGATAGTCATGACAATAGTCAAGGTAATAGTCATGGCAAGGGCAAAGAGGGGCAAAACCTTATTTGAGTAAAGGATTGAAAGATCTCTATTCCTCCCTCTTTGGGGCAAGTGAGACACTACACATGTGCAGAAAGGCACCATGTGGACAAAATTCAGGGGATAATGCCAAACCATAATGACTCTTGCTCCTCCCAGAAGCCTTCACTTCAACATCCATCTTGGCTGAGAGGTACATATGCATCCCAGGGGAGGGTCGCAGGGTAGGTCAGGTGTGGAAAAAGAAACCAGATAATTGGCCTGAAGGAAGACAAGGACCTGGAAGAACCAATTTTCATAAATGACTTAACCACCTCTTTACTGCACTCCTCTTTAGGGGGGACACCCACACCCTTTGCCTCTGGGCGTGCATCTCTGCCTTGCTTCTATCTTTACTAAACAAATCATTTCTCTGAGTGCTCTCCCGCTGTGTCTCTAATAATAAGCTTTGTACCTGCATTTATAGTTTCTGCCTCTGTGATAAATGCATTTTTCACAGGGGACAAAGATCCAGGGATAATAGCTTATAGCCTCTAACTCTTACTGGTCTGGTGGCTAGGATTCCTGGCTCTCATCCAGGCTACCCAAGTTCAATTCCTGGGCAGAGAATTAAGATCTCACTTCATAGCAACACTCACTGCTGCCTCCCAGAGACCACTGTGAGTGCTTCTGATCAAAGGACCATACTTGGAGAATAGAACTCTGAGAAACAACTTGTGTGCAAAACAGACATACAGAGTTCAATCCACCATCTCCAGCTCCACTGAATCTTTATCAGAATCCTGAGTAGGTGCCATTTAGCCATTTTACAGATGAATCAAGGGAGGTACAAAGAGATAGAATGGGCTGGCTCAAGATGAAATGCTTAGGAACAGTAATTCTCAACTAGAGAAGAAGTGGAGAGGTGAGGGCGTGAACCAAGAGCTGCAAACAGAAATGCCTGCAGAGACCATGCAGATAGCCTTAGTGAAAGTGGTTTCCTGGGAGCTTGTGTAGTTTGTTACCAGTTGTCGTCATGTGAGAATGGAGCCCCAGTGGCGCTCATCTTCCAATTTTTCAAGAGAGGTAAAAACATCCCAACTTTTAAGTTTGTCAATCAATTTTAAATCCCAAAAAATACTATGCAATCCAGGAAATATCCATCTGCCAGCAAAATTTGGCCAAGATGTGGCACGTTTGCACTCTCTACATAGTGATGTTTTTCAGTCCTATGTGCATACATATTTCCTAGAGCCTTTTTAAAAGTATAGGCTCTGATATAACAGGTCTGGGATGGACTTGAGATTTTTAATTTCTAACAAGCTCCTGCATGATGCCAAAGCTGCTGCTCCATGGAGTACAGGCTGAATAGCAAAGAACAGAGCTAGTCAGTGTATGGTTTGTGGAAAGACATCAACAGCATTACTGGGGAGCTTGTTTGAAATGCACGTTCTCAGCCCAACCCTAGAAATACTGAATACAAATTTCTGGGGTTGAGGCTTGGAAGTCTGTTTTTATTAAAACACATCCTACAGATGATTCTTCTGCATATTCAAGTTTGAGAAGCACTGAATAGATCAGTGGTTGTACTATTTGGTATGTAAAGGAATCCTTGCCATTTAAAAATACTGATGCCTACTGCCTTTTAAAATTAATTTGGAGTGGAGCTGGGCACCAGGGCTTTTAGAACTCAGTTATACTAGCCATATTGGAACTCATTTGGTACTAATATGCAAGCAAGTTTGAAGACCTCCACCCTAGGAATTCACATCAGATTCTTCTGTGCATTTGGTCCAAACTGGAGAAATAGGAATATATTTTTTGAATAGAAAGGTGATTTCAGCTGAAGCTGGGGAATGGGAGTCTCATTTTCATGAAGTCTGTTGTTCCTTCCCAGCAGCCCATGTGTCTGGGAGGAACTGCTGTGAGACTGTGTAGGATAGGAGCCCTGATTCTACCCCGTGTGCCAAGAAACCAACACCACTGCTTTCCCTGGTACTTCCCAATTCTTCCCACAGTCAAGACCTTGCTGAGAAATGAAGCTCCATCACACTTGGCCAATTGGAGGATGACAACCAGCCAATGCCTGGAGTGGCCAATGGCCAAAGTAACTGATCCACAAATGGCCATCTGGTCAGGAATTGAAGCCTGGCTTTGGAGCTTTGCTTCATCGTGTAGTTATAATGCAAGCCACTCCATTTTCTGGTTTTTTAAGTTAATTCATGGCCAGTTAAGTGTCTGAAATAGCAATATTAATCACAGTGAGAATGACCATATGAGTTCATCTCCTGGGATGTTGTTCAAATGCTCTGGCCTGGACTGTCTCTAAAGACCCGTTGAGCTAGAGAGAAAATGGGACTCATCCAGGGCTTCAGAACACAGAGGAAAAACTGATATCTCAGAAGGAATCCCAGAGGAAAATGTACCTGTTTCCAGTGGCTGAGGATGGAGCTAAAGGAGAGAGCAGTAAGTAGAATCGTAGGGTCACCAAGCATTCAAAGAGACAGAATGGGAGCTAAAGCAGATAATCTGCAATAGAGAGGAAACAAAACAAAGTAAGCAGGTTCTGGAGGCAGAATTTGGAAAGCATCCCAGAGGGATGTAGGATGCAGGTGGAATGCCTGTGGTGAGTTGATGGACTGGAAAGGAGATGCTGAGGACAATAAGCCTGTTTGGACAAAAGGACAATAAGCCTATTTAGACAATATCTCTCATTACCTCCTTCTACTGCTACATTTGTCAGTTGGTGAACAAATATTTATTGATCCCCCACTATGATCCAGGCAATGGATTAAGTTGTATTGCACTTCTCCAGTTTCACTGATGAATAGTTTTAACTTGAATCAGCATGTTCAAGAGATTCATTCATACATTTTATAAAGGTATCTTCCGAATTCTAGGTACTGTGTTAAACATTAGAGATACGAAAGCAAAGAAAACATACTCTAAAATTGCTTCTACTTTCATGGAGATCTCAGGCTAGTGGTGGAGGCAAATTATAAATAAAGTGAAGTGAAAGTCACTCAGTCGTGTCTGACTATTTGTGTCCCCATGGACTATACAGTCCATGGAATTCTCCAGGACAGAATACTGGAGTGGGTAGCCTTTCCCTTTTCCAGGGGATCTTCCCAACCCAGGGATCAAACCCAGATCTCCAGCATTGCAGGTGGATTCTTAACCAGCTGAGCCACAGGGAAGCCCAAGAATACAGGAGTGGGTAGCCTATCTCTTCTCCAGAAGATCTTCCTGACCCAGGAATTGAACTGAGGTCTCCTGCAATGCAGGCAGATTCTTTACCAACTGAGCTATCAGGGAAGCCAAAGGAACAAATAAATATTTTTCAGTACCATGAAGAAAAACTATAGGGTACCAACCAGAAAAGTTTTCTTAAAGAAAATCTTTCTTTTAGAGGCTTGGATAAGTTTCCCAGAAGAAAAAAACATTTAGGTTGATAGCTGAGGGGAGAATGAGAGTTAATTAAGCCAGGGCTGTAATGAGACTCTGGCAAATGGAACAGCATGTACCAAGGTCCATGGGCAGGGAGGAGCATGATGCTTTCAAAAATGGAAAGGGGGCTGGAACACAGTGACTGAGGAGAAGGAACCAGCTCTTGCCAGGACTAGTGTGCAATGAGAGGGACTTGGAGCTTCATCCAAGAGATACCATTTAAAGGCTTTAACCAAACAACATTTCCAGAAAAGTGAATCTGGATAAATTCTTCAAGTTGTTGATGTTGATGACTCAGCAGTCTCTGAAAAAACAGAATTTTGTCCGAATTCAAGTTCTCTCTTGATAAGGAGTTCTCAAAATTTCCAGGTAATGGAAGCTGTCATTTTTCCAGCAGTGCCCCAACTGGAAACTAAATTCAGATTTCTTAGCATCTGATCCCCAGATGTTTAGATGACCGATGTACCTTCTGATCCTCTTACTCAAGAAATACAGCCAGGACTAAGTGACACTGCTGGGCTCACCTGAACTCTTGGCTTCACCATGGTGTAGTTAGCTTTGTATTTTTAACAGGATCCCTTGGGGGTAATGTGTAGAGGAGAGATTAAAGGCTCAAGAGCAAATGCAGATCAGTGCACCATCTTTGTATATTCATGTATTACAATGGTTGAAGTAGATCTGGGATATTAGTGTGTTCTCGCTGTGTGTATTGGTCTATTAGAGTGATTGAAATACGTTCATCATCTCCTCACTCTGGTTTCTCTATGTATTTGTCCGCTGTAGTGGTTGAATTGGATTCTTAGTGTGCCCTCGATGTAGGTAGGTAGGTAGATAGATGAATAGATAGATAGGAGGGAAGGAGGGAATAAGACAAGTTAAGATGGGTGGATAGATAGATAGATAGCTATCAATATAGTAGATATCAGTATAGGTAGATACAGCTCTACCACTTTCTATCTAGGAGAACTTGAGCACCCTCTGTGCCTCAGTTTCCCCATCTGGATAAGCTGGAAATAATAACAGATTATTTATTTAAATTTTATTATTTAAACCAGAGGGTTATTGTGAGTCAGTATACATAAGTCCTTAAAATATTGCCTGGCATGTAGTAAGTGTTGATAAGTGATGACCATTATTTCATGAATGTTATCTCATTTAATCGTCATAAATATCATCATTAATTTAAGGTGGTGAATACTATCCCTATGGTACAAATGAGTGTATCTAGGTTCAGAAAGATTAAAGGATGTTCCCAGGCTCCGCTTCACTATGTTGCCACAACTCACCACGGCTGTACTGCCTCTTCCTTGTTCCTGCAGACTAGACACTTTGAACCCTATGGAATACAGCAGTAGGTTGCCATTTCCTCCTCCAGGGGATCTTCCCGATCCAGCGATTGAACCCATGTCTCTTACGTCTCCTGCACTGGCAGGCGGGTTCTTTACCACCTGGGAAGCCACCCAGGAAGCCCAAACCCCACACCACCCAGAACAGAAATCAAGCTTGCTATAGGGACATATTGGGCTTCCCAGGTGGCACTAGCGGTAAAGACTCTGCTTATGCAGGAGACATAAGAGACATAGGTTCAATCCCTGGGTCGGAAAGATCCCCTGGAGGAGGACATGGCAACCTGTTCCAATATTCTGGCCTGGAGAATCTCATGGACAGAGGAGCCTGGCGGGCTACAGTTCATCAGGTCTCAAAGAGTCGGACACAGCTGAGGGACTGAGCACATACACGTGGCCATTGAACTTGCCAAGTTAGACTTTACACTCCTTCCTGAGTTGGCCTCTGCACCCTTTTCCATCTACTTGGTATTCCAAGGGACCGCTGTTATACTGAGTCACACAGAATTAACCCAAGAAGGAGCTAAGCATACCTCATTGGTGCTCAACTCAAGGTAGGTCATGTATTTTAGGCCCTGATGTCAGCAGGTAGCATAAAGGACAGAGTCCCTGCCCTCTTGGTGCTTAGCCTCTACTGCAAGAGGGAGATAAGTAAAAATGTAATATAACAGGTACTAACAAGTGCAATAAAGAAAGATAGGGAAAAAATAGCCCCATAAAATTCTTCAATTTCCCTTAAACTGTTGCTCTCTGTCTTAAAGCAATCATTTTTTGTGACCTGCCATCTGAAATGCATGGTCTCGCCAAGTGGCCAAGACATTTCAATGCAGACAAGAGAGTAACACTTAAAAGATCAACTTCATGGAACAGATGGCTTAGTTATTTCATGCCAATTAAATCAACCATTCAGCTGTCTGATCCACTACTTGCTGATCAAACTACAAGGAGCCTCTTATGCTGGTGCAGATATCTGATTGAATGTAAAAGATGCTAACGGAGACAGACATGAGGGTCACACAGACAATGGGGCATATATTGAGATAAAGAAATTATACAGTGGCATTGTAGGGTGGTAGAGGAGCAAGGGGAAATTGCAAGATGAGAGACTAGGGTTAAAGAAGCTTTATATGAAGAGGATAATGTTGGAGGGAGGTGTGACAAGGGTAATTATTCAATCCATTTAGACAAATGTTATTGTGGTAGTGTACCTACTTTGTGCCAGGCTCTGCGTTCAGCCCTGGAAAGCAGGACAAGGAAATTTAGAAGTACAGAAGAGGGGATTTCCCTGATGGTCCAGTGGTTAAGATTCACCTTCAAATGCAGGGAATGTGGGTTCGGTCTCTGGTCAGGGAGCTCAGATACCACAGGCCTTGTGGCCAAAAAACCAAAACATAAAACAGAAACAATATTGTAGCAAATTCAATAAAGACTTTAAAGCTAAATAAGTAAAGAAACATAAGATACTGCACGTGTGCCACGTCACTTCTGTCGTGTCTGACTCCTTGCGACCCTTTGGACTCTTGCCCATCAGGCTTTTCTGTCCATGGAATTGTCTGGGCAAGAATACTGGAGTGGGTTGCCATGCCTTCCTCCAGGGGATCTTCCTGACCCAGGGATCGAACTTTTGTCTCTGATGTCTCCTGCATTGGCAGACACGTTCTTTACCACTAGCACCACCTGGGAAGCTCCATAAGATATTATCCCTGCCTTAAAGGAGTTCACAGTCTAGAGCTAGAGGCAAATCCAGAAACAAAAAGCTGTTTGGGATTTGTAGATGTAGACTATTATACGTAGGATGGATAAACAACAAGGTCCTACTGCGTAGCACTGGGAACTATATTCAATATCCTATGATAAACCATAAAGGAAAAGACTATAAAAATGCGTATATATGTATAAATGAATCACTTTGCTGTACAGCAGAAATGAACACAACAATGTAAATCAACTATACTTCAATTAAAAAAAAGAGAGAGAAACAAAAAGCTGTGGTGTGGAGTCCAATGATAAATAGACAGCCATGTGGTCCTGGGTGCAGCCGGCCTCTATGTTTATTTTTTTAAACACTTGATAAGAAATTAACTAGTAAGGAGATTGACTGGTACATCCTAAAACTCCCTGGGCTGTGACATCATATGTGATAAGAGCCCAGAAACTGTGAAGTCGCTGATGCTGGACCATTGTGTGGCTATCCTGCAGCGGCCATCCGAAGGCCTTGTCCTCCCACACTTCAGGTGGAGTTGGCCCAAAAGTGAACAATTTCTGCTGCGTCAGTGATCTTGGCAAGGGCAGAGTCCTTGGACATGAGGATTTGAGAGGCAGGCCTAGACTGAGATAATCAGGGAAATTTTCTGTCTTCCTTCTGTGATTATTTTTAAATTTAGGCCAATTATTAAATAATGAAAAGACCTGAATCTCTTCCAGGGGTGAGCACAAGCTTCCCCTAACCTCCGGCAGCAGGAAAGGGGCTGAGGCAGAGTTACTGAGGAGGGCTCCAGGCATGGGTGAGGGGTTTAAGCTATTCTCTCAGCTGTCCATCAGTAGGGGCTTCTTGGGTGGCGATAGGGGTAAAGAACCTGCCTGCCAGTGAAGGAGACAAAAGAAGAGTGGGTTTGATCCCTAGGTCTGTAAGATCCCCTGGAGGAGGGCATGGCGACCCACTCCAGTATTTTTGCCTAGAGAATCCCATGGACAGAGGAGCCTGGGAGGATACAGTTCACAGGGTCACATAGAGTTGGACAAGATTGCAGCAACTTAGCGTGTATGTACATTAGTAACTCCTTTCCATGGTATCAAAGCTCCAGGAAAGCCTCCTTAATAGATGCAGCCTGGACTTCCCTGTAGTCCAGTTGTTGACAGTCCGCTTGCCAATGCAGGGGCCATGGGTTCCACCCCGATCAGGGAGGATTCCACACGTTGCTGGGCACTGAGCCCTCGAACTGCAGCTACTGAAGCCCGTGAGCCCTAGAGCCCATGCTCTACAACAAGAGAAGCCACTGCAAACAGAAATACACACACCAAAAACAGACAAAGTCCTCATGCAGGAATGAGGACCCGGCCAAAAAAAAAAAAAATGAATTAATCTTAAAAAAAAAAAAAAAAAACTGGCACTTCCCTGACAGTCCAATGGTTATGATTCCTAAGATTCCATTCTTTCAATACAAGGCAAGTGGGTTCATTCCCTGGTCAGGGAAATAAGATCCTTCATGCTTGCTCCTTAAAAGAAAAATTATGACAAACCTAGACAGCATACTAAGAAGCAGAGACATCACTTTACCAATAAAGGCCCTTGGACCATATAGTCAAAGCTATGGTTTTTCCAGTAATCATGTACAGATATGAAAGTTGAACCATAAAAAATGTTGAGCACCGAAGAGCTGATGCTTTTTGAACTATGGTGTTGGAGAAGACTCTTGAAAATCCCTTGGACTGCAAGGAGGTCCAACCAGTCAATCCTAGAGGAAATCAGTCCTGATTATTCACTGGAAGGACTGATGCTGAAGCCAAAGTGCAATATTCTGGCCTCCTGATGGGAAGAACTGACTCGTTGGAAAAGACCTTGATGCTGGGAAAGATTGAAGGCAGGAGGAGACGGGAGGACAGAGGATGAGATGGTGAGATGGCATCACCGACTCAATGGACATGAGTTTGAGCAAATTCCAGGAGATGGTGAAGGACAGGGAAGCCTGGCATGCTGCAGTCCATGGAGTCTCAAAGAGTCAGGTATGAGTGACTGAACAACAACTGAATATCACACCTTAGCCTACCTTGTCTTAAATGTGCTCAGAACACTTACATTAGCCTGCAGTTGGGCAAAATCATCTAACACAATGGTTGTGTTATAAAAAAGTGTTGAATATCTCATGTAATTTATTGACTACTGTACTAAGAGTGGAAAACAGAACGGCTATCTGGGTACACAATGACTCTAAGTGTATGGGTTGTTTACCCTTTTGGTCACCTGGCTGTCTGGGAGCTGTAGCTGCCATTGCCCCGCATCAAGAGAGAGCACCAGGACTATAAAGAAGGCTGAGCGCCAAAGAATTGATACTTTCGAACTGTGGTGCTAGAGAAGACTCTTGAGAGTCCCTTGGATAGCAAAGAGATCAAACCAGTCAATGATAGAGGAAATCAACCCTGAATATTCATTGGAAGGACTGATGCTGAAGCTGAAGCTCCAATACTCTGGCCACCTGAGGCAGACAAAGAGCCGACACATTGGAAAATACCCTGATGCTGGGAAAGACTGTGGGCAAGAAAAGGGGGCAACAGAAAATGAGACAGGTGTATGGCATCATTGATTCAATGAACATGAGTTTGGGCAAACTCCTGGACATAGTGAAGGACAAGGAGGCCTGGTGTGCTGCAGCCCATGGCATTACAAAGAGTTGAACACAATTGAGCAACTGAGCAACAAATTATTGGACCTTTGATCTGCTGCTGATAAGAGCCTGTGAAAGTTTTCTTTTCCTTTTCTTCAAGTAATCTGCTTAGAAAATAAAGATATGTATTTTATCAAAATTAAAAAAAAAAAAGAGAGAGAGAGAGAGCACCATGTCGCATCTAGCTAGCCCAGGAAAAGAGCAAATTCAGAGTACAGTTTCTATTGAATGCCCATTGCCTTAGTTCCATCATAAGGTTGAAAAATCGTAAATCAAGCCATTGTTAAATCAGGGACTGTCTGTAAACGGCAGTATCAGAACACTTAAATGAGAGTGTGAACGCTATAGAGCTGTTAAACAAAGGCAGTAAATTTATAAGTGTTTATCTGGAAATATCCTCAGCACATATTGTTAAGTGGAAAAGTAAGTTGCAGTAACATAATGTATCAACATATAGTTTGATACTATTTCTGTTAAAAGAAAGTCGCACAAAGGCAAACTGTATTTTTAAAAGAATGCACAAACACTCATTATATATTATACATATAGATTCAAATGTAGATGACGTAGACACAGCTGTGGGGATAGCTTTAGATGCTGACACAGATAGAGATATATACATAATCCACGTAGAATAACTGGAAGACTATACATCAGACTGATAGCAAGGGCTACCTCAGGGGTGGCAATTTGGGAGTGTGTGTAAAAGAATGAGAAAGGGAATTTTCACTTTGCATTTTGTATATATCTGCCTTAAATACACACACATGCTTGTGGATAATTATGATAAGAATGTATCTAGATATTCTGCCACTAGAGAAAGGCATGGAAGAGGCAAGCGGTGGGGTAAAAGGAAGAAGGGAGAATGGGAATAAAGGAAGGAAGGTAGGGAGATAAAGGAAGATGGATGCATGAGATCTGGAGGAATTTGTATGACAGTGATGAAGTTTTTATTTTATCCTTGAATTGGGAAGAAATCACTAGAGGCTTGTCAACAAGTGGAAGTATTCTGAGATCTGCAAGTCATACATGGGATCAAATGACTCTCAGGGTTCAGGTCAGTTCAGTTCAGTAGCTCAGTCATGTCCGACTCTTTGCGACCCCATGAACTGCAGCACACCACACCTCGCTGTCCATCACCAACTCTCAGAGTTCACCCAAACTCATGTCCATCGAGTCGGTGATGCCATCCCGCCATTTCATCCTCTTTCATCCCCTTTTCCTCCTGCCCCCAATCCTTCCCAGCTTCAGGGTCTTTTCTAATGAGTCAGCTCTTTGCATCAGGTGGCCAAAGTATTGGAGTTTCAGCTTCAACATCAGTCCTTCCAATGAACACCCAGGACCAATCTCCTTAAGATCAATCAGAAACGTGTTGGAACCATTCAAAAAGACACATGCACCCCAATGTTCATTGCGGCACTATTCCCACTAGCCAGTACATAGAACAACCATCTATAGAGGAATGGATAAAGAAGATGTGGTACATATATGCAGTGGAATATTATTCAGCTATATAAAAGGAACAATATTGGTTTATTTGCAGAGACATGGATGGACCTAGAGTCTGTCATAGAGAGTGAAGTAAGTCAGAAAGAGAAAAATGTAGAAATTAAGAAAAATGATACAGGTAAACCTATTTGCAAGGCAAGAATAGAGACAGCAGATGAAAAGGACAGACATGTGGGCCCGGGTCAGGGAGGGGAGATGGATGAATTGGTAAATTGGGACTGAGGTGTGTGCACTGCCTTGTGTGAAACAGCTAGTGGGCAACTGCAGTATGGCACAGGGAGCTCATCTGGGTGTCTGTGGCGACTGAGATGGGTGGGGTGGGGCGGAGGGAGACCCAAGAGCAAGGGGCTATAGGTACCCATATAGCTGATGTACTTTGTTGCATGTTGTGCTAAGTCGCTTCAGTCGTGTCTGACTCCGCACAAGTGTGTGTGTGTGTGTGTGTATGTGTGTGTTAGCTACTCAGTCCTTGTAAAGAAGCTATATCCCAATTTAAAAATTAAACTAAATTCTTAAAAAAAAATGATGAAGGCCTGAACTACGGCAGTGATCCAAGAAATCTTCTTGGAAAAAGGTTAGATTTCCAGGAGGGACAATTTAAAAACCTCCAATGAAGATGGGGCACAGGGCTGTGGAACAGTAGAAGCTTCAGTTCAGCACATTCTGACCCAGCAGTCTCTTCTCTTAGCATCTATGCTGTAACCGTGACTTCATTATTGTTTTCACCACTTCCTCACTATTTTGCCTAGAAGGCCCAGAAAGACTTAGTGAATACTTAACAGTCATGCAGCTAGCATCCTCTGATTTCAAATTCTGTGTTCTTTTAAGATATCTTTGGACTGAGTCGGCTTCTTTCTCATACCTCCCTGTGAGTTTTTCACTTTCACTTCCATTTTCACAGGAAGAAACTCACCAGGCTGCATTTGAGAAAATGTTGTTCATTGTTAGTACTAAGGGCACAATGGTAAAAAAAGAAAACTAAATTTTCAGTCAGTTGTGTAAATGTATTACTTTTAGTCGTAAAGTTTAATTCACTAGAAATAACTTTATTTTGCAATAAATGTTCCTAAGAAACTTTGCTAGTAGTGATCCAGTGGCTAAGATTCCACACTCCCAATGCAGAGGGCCCGGATTTAATCCCTGGTCGGGGGACTAGATCCCACACACTGCAACTAAGAATTCACTTGCTGTAGCTAAAGATTCTTCATGTCACCACTAAGATCAAAGATCCCATGTGCCGCAAATAACATGGGGCACAGTCAAATAAATAAAGAAACATAAACATTAAAAAATTAAAGACAGTAAGTATTTCTCATTTTTTTAAAAAAAGAAAAGGTTGTTCAATTATTGTTTGGAGGGGCTAGATTCACAAGTAGGTCATTCAATGTCAAAGATCATGTTCTTCCTTACATTGCCCATGAATCAACCTTGTAGTCTGCTACTATAACAGAATCATTATCTGTGATAAATAACAGCATTCATGTGCCATTTATTCAGTGAGGAATTGTGGTTGATGTTCTTCTGAGTGCCTAGCCAATCCATGCCTCCCTCTCTAAGAACTGTGCTTACCAAAAAGCCCTGATCCCAGAGTCCTATTTGTGCCATGTGCTCCAGTTCCTTATGAGCGAGTGAAAGTTGTGCCCCACTCTTTGCGACCCCATGGAATTCTCCAGGCCAGAATATTAGAGTGGGTTACGAGGCTTCCAGTTCCTTAAGCTATATATATATATTTTATATATATATAAAATAGCTTGCATCTACTAACCCCAATCTCCCACTCAATTCCTCCTCCAGCCCTCTTCCCTTTGGCAACCATAAGTTTAGTCTTATGTCTGTGAAGCTGTTTCTACTTCATAGATATGTTCATTTGTGTTGTGTTTTAAATTCCACATATAAGTGATATCACATGGTATTTGTCTTTCTCTTCTTGACTTACGTTGCTTAGTATGATAACCTCTGCTTGTATCCATGTTGTTGCAAATGGCATTATTCTTTTCCTTTTTTACAGCTGAGTAAAGCTTGCCCTATTTTTAATACACAAGTTTGGAAAGTAACTTCAAGAATACATCCAGTGGAAAGTGCGATGGTTTGAGAACCTCTTTACTTGTTTTTCATGGGTCTTGGTTTTAATATGAATTTTGAAAAGGAAAAGAAAATCTCCATTCTTTGTTCGATTTAATTTCTCTCCAGCTATGGCGATGGGGACAGTCAAGGACAGGGTTCCTTTGGACCTGGTTCCTGAGATTCCTCCAACCCAGTGACAAGGCTCAGAGCACTAGCTCCATCAGATCCCTTGGACTGACAGCTTGGGAAATCTCAGGACTTTATTTACCGAGTGATCAACCTCAGAAGGTTCTCTCCAAGTGCCAGTCTCCCTCAGCAAGTTAAGCCAAATGTATTCAGCAGAGGACTTGACAGAATATACTGGCCTGAATTACTGTGAACAAATTACCCGAGGCTGTTGTGCACTCCATCATCTATCCACGCCATACTCTGGGAACTCGATTTTGTGTTTGGGAGATAGTGAGGGCATGACTTTGCATAACAAAGGCAGAGCGGGGTGCCGCCTGCCCTGTCTGAGCTGCTAACTTCCGTGAATCATTCATTAGCAGAGTTGGTACATCTGAGAGGGAGAAACACCGAACCTGATTAGAAGGAGAATTTATCACCCTGCCTGGAAGAGTAAACAAAACAGAGGAGCTGTCCATCACAGTGGGCTCTGGCGCCGCCTGGGCAGCCAACATCTGCTCCACTGGCTGAGCGTTCACCTCAGGAAGGGAAGAGCAAGCAGGACGTAAAGCACTTTTCCAAATTGACCAGAAGTGCCTAGGGTGCTGTGAGTTCCAGAGAAGCAAGGCAGTCTTTAGGAAAGAGGGTGTTACCAATCCACCCATCTTCCTGTGCCCTCCTATACATGCCCCTCCTCGTGGGAGGGCTGTGCATCCTCATACCAAAGACCTCAGCCTTTGTCATATGACTAACTTGGGCCGCTGAAATGTAAGCAGAAGTGATTCTTTCAAATGCAAGCTTTAAGAGGCTGTGTGGTTTACCGTGTTGCTTTTCCCTTCGCCATGCATGCCACACAGACTGACTCCAACAGAAGCTGCTCTGTTAGCCTGACTCCAGATGAAGATGCAGTGCTGCAAGACGGCAGCTAGCAGTGATGATCAGACGAGAGCCAGAAATAAACATTTGTGGTTATAAGTCACTGAGATTTGGGATCATTTATTACTGTAACATCTTCTAGCCTAGCCTGACTGAAAACATATCTATCCAATTTCCCTCCCATACACCTGTTTTGTGTTGCATTCTGTTATAAATTGCACCAAAGGAGTGCCACCGTTTTGTAACTTTCGGTGAAACAAATCCTCTAGTTTTCATAAGTACAGGTGTTTCTGGGCTTCCTCGGTGGCTCAGCTATAAAGAATTCGCCTCTGTGATGCAAAAGACACAGGAGACATGGGTTTGAACCCTAAGTCGGGAAGATGCCCTGGAGGGTATGGTAACCCACTCCAGTATTCTTGCCTGGAGAATCCCATGGACAGAGGAACCTGGAAGGCTACAGTCAATAGGGGCACAAAGAGTCCGACACAACTGAAGTGACTAAGCAGACACAATTGGTGCACAGGGCTACACAGGGACAAAATCTGGTGGATCCAAAAAAAATCCTTAACTGTAATCACCACATCTAGATACTGGGTCATCTAGATACATCCAGTGGTCATATATGGATGTGAGAGTTGGATGATGAAGAAAGCTGAGCACCAAAGAATTGATGCTTTTGAACTGTGGTGTTGGAGAAGACTCTTGAGAGTCCCTTGGACTGCAAGGAGATCCAACCAGTCCATCCTAAAGGAGATCAGTCCTGGGAGTTCTTTGGAAGGACTGATGTTGAAGCTGAAACTCCAATACTTTGGCCACCTCATGTGAAGAGTTGACTCACTGGAAAAGACCCTGATGCTGGAAAGGATTGGGGGCAGGAGGAGAAAGGGACGACAGAGGATGAGATGGTTGGATGGCATCACCAACTCGATGGACATGGGTTTGGGTGGACTCCGGGAGTTGGTGATGGATAGGGAGGCCTGGAGTGCTGTGATTCATGGGGTTGCAAAGAGTCAGACACGACTGAGTGACTGAACTGAACTGAGATACTGGGTCAAGTTTATCATACCTGACTTATGTTTCCAACAATTGAATCACTTTCAAAGAAGGTTTTTTGTTATTGTTTAATCAGTAAGTCATGTCTGACTCTTTTGTGACTCCATGGGCTGTAGACCACCAGGCTCCTCTGTCCACAGGATTTGGCAGGCAAGGATACTGGAGTGCCATTTCCTCCTCCAGGGGATCTTCCTGACCCAGGGATCAAACCTGAGTCTCCTGCATTGGCAGGCGGATTCTTCACTGCTGAGCCACCAGGGAAGCCCATTTAGGAAGGTCATCCCTAACTAAATTTTACGTTACACGTTTACTAACATTTCTTTCACATCGTGTAATGTTTACTTTTCCCATTTAATCTATTGGAGTTTTTTGGGGGTTTTTTTTTTGGTGTATAGTGTTAAACAGGAATTTAAACTTTGTTCCCAAATAATTAGCCAATTGCTTCAGAGAAATTTACTGAAAATCTATCATTTTTTACTTATTTGAAATGCCAATAAACCTGTATAATAAATAGTTATTTGCACTTAAATCTATGTCTTATTTTTCTGTACTGTTTCAAAGATCTGTTGGTCTTTATGTAAATAACACAGTTCCAGCAGAATATGCCTTCCTAACATGTTTAAATACCTATACGTATCACATTGTATTTCTTTTTCAAAAATATTCTTTGCTATGATCTTATGTCTTCTAAGAAATGAGCTGTTATTTTGTTATTCTCCTTGCTTTTAAAAACTACTTTGGCATTTGTATTAGGATATCCTTACACTTCAGATTAATTTCAGGAAAACAGAAATCTTTATGAAATTCCATCTTCCCTCCAAAAACTTGATAAGTCTCTTCATTATTTGGCTCTCTTTAAGTCTTTTTCACATCCCATAGCCAAGTCAATTTTTCATAAGAATGCCACTCTTCTATTTTAAGTTTAAACCTAGACATTTTATTTTTAGATCTTTATATGAATGGCACCTTTTGATTCATTCAATTTTCTCACTTTCTAAAGGCATATTTAAAAGTTGTGAATTTTGCATTATTTCTCTTGTATTTGGCCACATTACTGAGCTTTCATATTAATCCCAGTAGGTTTTAAATTGATTTTCATAGATTTTCAAGGTAGACTTTCATATCGTTTAAATTAGTAAATTGCTTAAATTAGTTTATCTTAGTAAATTTAAATTGTTCTGCCTCTCCAATATATAGACTGAGACTTTCTCTTTTCTTGTTTTATTAAGTTGGCAAGAAGCTCTGGAGCAGTATACAGTATGTTTTTCTACAACTGAATTATTATTTTAAAACACATTGTAAAAGTTTCAAAGATGCATTATAAATGTAGAGTCCATTGGAAAAAAAGATAATTGTGGATCTAGAGAGTTTTAGATTTGCAATTTTCTTTTGTCCTGCAAGAATTTAAAGTGTAATGTTTTGTTTTTTTGTAATTATAAGCTAAAAATGCCAACTCAAAGTTGACAAAAGCAGACCCAAATATTTCCTTATTTGTTCTTCATTCTACATACTCAGCTATTTCTTGTTCTCCTCTATCATCCGTGACCTTGACTTTGAAGTTTTGATTGAT
Organism: Antilocapra americana; assembly: GCA_007570785.1. NCBI lineage: Eukaryota > Metazoa > Chordata > Mammalia > Artiodactyla > Antilocapridae > Antilocapra > Antilocapra americana. The sequence continues at coordinate 3,576,780 of ML662465.1, forward strand.
ATTCAACAACCAAACAAAATAGTGCAACATAAAGGAACAATCTCTAAAGCAGAGCAAGTATGTGTCTCTGGCCTAAACAATAGCTTTTTTCTCTATGTATGTACAGTAAGTCCCCTACATACAAACCTCCAGGTTTTGAGCTTTCTAAGATGCCAACATGCGTTCACATGTCTGATCACATAAATTAGTTCATGCATCTGGCATACATTGACATGTGTGTGGCTGAGCTTTTGTATACTTTACTATGCAGTCCTGTGTGTTACGGTCAGTCACTCAGTCATGTCTAACTCTGCCACCCCATGGACTGCCGCATGCCAGGCTGTCCTCCACAATCTCCCAGAGGTTGCTCAAACTCATACCCATTGAGTCGGTGATGCCATCCAACCATCTTGTCCTCTGTTGTCCCCTTCTCCTCTGCCTTCAATCTTTCCTAGCATCAAGGTACTGTAATATAAGCCCAGGATGTTTGGAAGCAAGTATAAAAGAAGTGGTGATGTAGCTAGTATTCCTAAGTGCCTGCTGTTGTACTATACTACTGTAATTTTCAAGATAACGTACTGTAAGGTTAAAAATGTTTTCTTTATTTTTTGGGTTTGTTTTTAGGTACTATTTGTGTGAAAAGTATTATAAACTTATTACATTATAGTACAACATAGCTATATAGCCAACAATGTTAGTTGGATACTCAGGTTAATTTCATTTGACTTATAAACAAACTGGACTTAACAAATACACTTCTGGAATGGAATTCATTTATATGTAAGAGACTTACTGTATTGAGAATGGAGATTTTGTTATAATTTTAGTGGACTACATGGTACAAACTGTGTTCCCTAATTAACTAGTCATGGTTTATCTAATTCTTGTTTTGAAAATTTATCCTTTTGTGGAAATGCCTGTAATAGTGATGATCGCTACCACTCTTGTCTTGGCCCTGACTGCTGTGGAAGAGGCTCTACCATCTTGCTTTATACTGTTAAGTACAGTGTTGGTGATATCTGTTTTAATATGGCCAATGATTAACAACTTCAGTTATAATATCTTCTGTCTACTCTCTAAATATGACAAAGACACATGAATATTTACAGCAAAAATAAGTAAATAAAACTGACAAAATCTTTAATGTGTAAATCTGAGGAGCATTTAAATTCAGTTACAGGGTAAATGGATCTATGGGCAGAAGTGTGTTAGTCACTCAGTTGTGTCCAACTCTTTGTGACTCCCTGGACTGCCAAGCTCCTCTATCCATAGAATTCTCCAGACAAGAATATTGGAGTAGACAGCCATTCCCTTCTCCAGGGGATCTTCCTGACCCAGGGATTGAACCCACATCTCTTGCATTGGTGGGGAGACTCTTTATCATCTGAGCCACCAGGGAAGGCCAAATGGATTTAAATGAATAAAAATTAAGACCTGCTTGGGTTTCTGTTTATATTATGTTGATTCATGAAAGCCAAGGGCACCAGAAAAAAGCAAAACAACTTTTCAAGAGTCCAATACTTCCCCTGGCTCAGAGAGGGGGTGGCTGTAACCATAGAGAACTGGTCAACCCTCCTTCAAGGCCTGTTCATCATATCCCCACATTCAGTCTGAGAGAGAGTGGAAGTGGATGGAGCTTGTGGAGGGTTGTCTCCATGAGAAAAGCACCAGGGGTGAAGTAGTAAGAGTCTGGTAGCAACACATGGTGGCAATTGCTGCTTTACAGTAGCATTTCAGTTCAGAGGTGTGTGGAAGCTGGTAGTGGGTTTAGGAAGAAGCAGTCACTTCAGAGGACAGGGCTTCATGAGGAAAAGAACTGAATACAAGCAGGATTTGACAGGATATCTGCATCCTGCCTTTCTTTGGAAGTTTGGGAAGATCTTTTCAGTTTCGATCCATCATTCTCCATCTTGGGTTTCTTCAGTGGCTCCCAGAGGGTCTCCCTGCACCTTCCCTTGCCATCTCCCATTGTCTATCTTGCCAACAGAAGCCACAGAGATCCCTTTGTGAAGTAAGTCAGAAAGACCCTGCACATGTGTTAATATAAAAATATTGAATATTAACACATGTATGTGGAACCTAGAAAACTGGTATAAATGAACTTATTTACAAAGCAGAAATAGAGGCACAGACATAGAAAACAAACATATGGATACCAAGGAGGGCCTGGTGAGGAGAGACGAATTGGAAGATTGGGACTGACATATATACATTATTATGTATAAAATAGATAACCAACGAGCATCAGCTGTATAGCACAGGGAACTCTGCTCAGCGTTCTGTGGTGATCTAAATGGAAAAGTGTGTTAGTCACTCATTCATGTCTAGTTCTTTGCGACCCCATGGACAGTAGCCCTCCAGGCTCCTCTGTCCATGGAATTCTTCAGGAAAGAATACTGAAGTGGGAAGCCATTCCCTTCTCTGGGGGAAGATCCCTGAATTTCTCGACCCGGGGACCAGACCTGGGTCTCCTACATTGCAGGCAGATTCTTAACCATCTGAGCCACCAAGAAAGCTTGATCTAAATGGGAAGGAAGTCCAAAAAAGAGGTGATATATGTATATGTATAGCTAATTCACTTTGCTGTACAGTAGAAACTAATAACATTGTAAAACAGCTGTACTCCAATAAAAATTGGTTTTAATTTAAAAAAAAGTGTAAGTCAGATCATGTCCCTCCTGCTCAAAATGCTGTAGATTCTCATCTCACTTGTATAAAAAAGTCAAGCTCCTAACCGTTGTCTCAGAGCCCTAGTAGTCAAACCCTACCCACCTATGTGTCTGAGTTCCCATCCTAACCACTCTCCCCTCTCATACACTGCTTCAGCCAAGTACGCCTCTTGCTCTTCTTCAAACTCTCCAACAAGCCCATTTCCAGCTCAAGTTATTTGTACTTAGGGTTCCTTCTTCCCAGGGATATCTGCCTGGGTTGTTTCTTCGGTTTATTTGGGTTTCTGTGCAAATGCCAACAACCTGGGGAAAAGCAATTTACCTCCAGTCTCTTCCTTGAGACCACTCTGCTTCTTTTCCATAGCACTTAACATATGTTATCTATCCTATTTGTTAATGATTTTCCTCCCCCAATAGGAAATAAGTTCCATATGAGTAAGAGCTTGATTTCTTTTGTTTACTGATATAACTGCAGTGTCTAGAAGAGTAATTGGTGCGGAGTAGGTGCTCAATAAATATTTGTTGGATGGATGGATGAAGAAAGGATAGGCAGATGGGTGAAGGATTGGAGGGCATTTAGATACTGTAAGGGTAAACAGTGAAAACAAGAGCTTTTAATGTGGTATTATGAACTCCTGAGCCTGGAAAGATTTCTTCTTTTTCAAGAATGAGAAAAGCAAAAGGGAACATGAGGGACACATAAAAAAAAAAAATACTGCCAGCCTAATACCCTGCCTTTGTAGGTAATGGTTTTCATACAGTCTTTATGCTCATAGAATTCTTTCTTTATCTTTAAAAAAAAAAGATAGCTCAGAGTTCATTTTATTTTTCTGTTAAATTTGCCCACAACTAGCTGGAACCTGGACATCAGTGGGTTTGGTTCTTTCTTCTGTTCAGGACGGCTGTTTTCAATTTTGTCTTTGATTATTATATAGCATTTATTCTCTCTCTTTCTCCCAAGGACCAATTCTTTATGTCGTGAATCTCCATCCTCTATCTTCTAGACATAAGTTGTAACAGTCTTTCTCATGGCTTTCCTTGCCTTTTCTTGTATTCTGCCTTCTAGAGCTTCCTAAGCGTTGTGCCCTATCGCACAGATCAAGTATTCTAATGTCATTTAAAATTCTACACTGTCATTATTGGTTTTCTTGTATTTTCTCTTTATCTCAGCCTAAAATTTCATCACAGACTGCTGTGATATCATCCTATCTTTCTACTTTCACTTCACAGAGAGTGGAAAGTACATGTTATCTAAAATGTGTTTCCTTTTTTTTTCTAAAAATATCTTTTTTGGAATCCTACATTTTCTTTCCTCTTTTATGTTGAAATATCTTTCCATGAGTCTCAAGTTGTTCCTTTTTCTTACTTTTTAGGCTTGATGGAAGATATTTTGATCCTTGCCTAATATTTCTGAAAGATTGTGTGAGCCATCTCCTTAAGTTCTCTCCTGTCCATCTGGATGCTTCAATAGCATCATGATTTTTTCCATTATCAATTATAGGATCTAACAGACTGTACAGATTGGATGAGAATCTAGTGCTATAGAAGGTCTCTGACTTACTTTGCATTTGGTAAGGCTACTGAGCTGGGCACAAATTGTCTTTTTTATAGTCTATGAATCTTGACCTCTGCTTCAAGTAGGCACAGTGATTCCAGTGACCTTCCCAGCTGTGCTGCCACCTCGATAGGGGAAATCATACTATGTCATGGAAAAGTCTTGTGTCTTCCAGCTTCCCGTTGGATGTTACTATCTTTGACCATGGAAACAGCAGCTTCTTGACTGATAAATGAAATTCATATATAGTTTTCCCTCGACATACCATGACTTATCCTTACTTTGAAAGCTCTTTTCCACACGTAAGGAGCAGTGCCATGTTCTTCTAACTTTCCAAGTCTCTTATTATGACTCTTGCTGCCTTTCTGTAATAGTCAGGCTTCTCTAGAGAAACAGAACCAATAGAACACATATAGATATGTCAGAGATTTAGTGTATGGGAATTGGTTCACATGATTACGAAGGCTGAGAAGTTCCATGATATACTGTCTGGCAAATTGGAGAACTAGGAACACTGGTGGTGGAATTCAGAGTCCTAAGACCTAGAATGGGGGAGACGCTAGGGTAAGCCCCAAGGTCTGAAAGCCTGAGAACCAGCTCTGATGGCTGAGGGCAGGAGAAGATGGATGTCCCAGCCCAGGAAAAGAGAGAAAGGACTCATCCTTTCTCTGCCTTTTTGCTCTATTTGGAATGTCAGCAAATTGGGTGATGCCCACCCATAATGGCGAGAACAGACCTTCTTTATTCAGTGTACTGTTTTTGAATGCTAATCTCTTCCAGAGACCCTCACAAACACATCCAGAAATAATGTTTGACCAGCAGTCCAGGCATCTCATTGCCCAGTCTAATTGACACATAAAATGAACTGGCACACATCCTTTAATCTAGTCCTAATTTCTTTAACTCTAGGAGAAGTTTTTGAAGTTTGTTGTATATGTTTGCCATCTTCCTTAACTTTCCTTTGTACTCCTCTGTGTGTCCTCCTTGGGTCATTTTTGGCAAGACCTTGAACACTGAAGGAAAAGAGAGAGGAATTGGACCACTGTTTCTGGATCTTCATAACTCCATGCCTGTGACTTAGTAGAAAATTAATAAATCCTTATTGGATGTATTGAAAGATGTAGAGGACCCAAGAGATTGGATGATTTTCCCAAATTCTCACAGATCATCTGTGATCTGTGATTCTGATCCCTTTCATAAGGTTCTTGTTTAGATTCTATTCATGCTTTAAAGCCTGGATTAAATATGTTTTTATTTTACCTGGTAAAGCTTTTTCTGCTCCCCAAAGTCTAAAGTAGTTTTTCCCACACTGAGCTCCCAGAATACCTTTCTCTGTATCTCTTTTACTACTTTGATTTTCATGTTATAGTTATTTATGGACCTTTCTTACATCACCTATACCTATACAAAATAAAAATATTTTCTCTTTAGATGGAGCAGACTTTGATACCCTCTAGCTTCTTTACAGGGCTTAAGACTGGAAAAGGAGAAGCAAGTTTGAATTAAATCAGCCCATACAATTGCCTTGCAACTTTCCCAAACATATCCTGGAAATTCCAGCCATCTTATGAGCAACAGGACACACCTGAACTGTTGATCTAAAACAAGGGTTGGCAAATTTTTTCTACAATAGACCAGATAATAAATATTTTAGGTTTGCAGGCATTAGAGTACAACCACTCAAGTCTTTTGTAATAGCATAAAAGTAGGCATAGACAATATGCAAATAAATGGGTGTGGCCACATTCCAATAAAACTTTATTTACAAAAACAGGCAGTGTCCCTTGGGCCATAGTTTGCCAACCCCTGTTCTAGATCATGGTCTTCTCCACCAAGAAAATGGAAAATAGGCAGGATTTTCTCTCTTCCTGTGAACACTCACTTGGCAGGCCTGTTGACCACAGTGGAAGGAGGCAAGGTTGCCCCTGCAGTTAACCAGGACCCCATCTACACTTGTGTAGCAGTTGTCACCAACCCACAGCAGAGTGGGTTGAAAGTTTGCAGAGTTTATTGAAAGTTTGAGGTTTCAATGGGGTTGAAAGTGGGGTTACTGAAAGTTTGTTGTTGCTGTTGTTTAATAACTCAGTCACGTTCAACTCTTTGTGATCCCATGGACTATAGCCCACCAGGCTCCTCTGTCCATGGGATTTTCCCCGGGTAAGAATACTGGAGTGGGTACCATTTCCTTCTCCAGAGGATCTTCCCAACCCAGGGATTAAACTCACATCTCCTGCATCTTCTGTACTGGAACACAGATTCTTTACCACTGAGCTACCAGGGAAGCCCATTGAAAGTTTCGTGGTAGCATTTAGAAGAGAGTTTGCACTTCTAATCAGATGTTATCAAATTTTGTGGAAGAAGTGACCTATTTCTCAGTAAATCAGTATGGAAACATCTCATAAAACAAACCTTAGAAAAGTCAACAGCAAGAACCACTCTATGGCACATTTTAAAGAGGTCCCATCTGTGATTCTTTCCCAAGTTAACACAGGTTCCAGCTAAGGCAGCTGTTTGCAGAATCTTGTGACAGCTAACTCTGCAAACTGACCTACTTCTTCCAAATTCAGCTTTGCAAATTGCATGGTTTGAACAAGCCCTGTGTGTGACAAGTTTCTTTTCCAGAGACTGCAACCTGACTGCTACTTCATAATTGCCAACTTTGAAATTTCCCTTGGTGATGTCCCATGCCTTACAGGAAATCTTAAGGAAAAGATAGGGAATCAATAAAAAAAAAAATGGTCACATGCTAAACATGAATGAGGTTTTTCTGGGATGCCATCACATCTTCCCAGGCTATGAATCTTAGAACCAGGTTCATTTCTAGGTCATTTGGTGTCATCCACAAATCTTAGTATTAAAAACCAGAGACATCACTTTGCCAACAAAGGTCTGTATAGTCAAAGCTATGGTTTTTCCGTAATTATGTACAGATATGAGAGTTGGACCATGAAGAAGGATGAGGGCCAAAGAATCGATGCTTTCAAACTGGTGCTGGATAAGACTCTTGAGAGTCCCTTGGACAGCAAGGAGATCAAACCAGTCAATCCTAAAGGAAATCAGTCCTGAATATTCATTAGAAGGACTGTTGCTGAAGCTGAAGCTCCAACACTTTGGCCACCCGATGTGAAGATATCTCATTGGAAAGGACACTGATGCTTGGAAAGATTGAAAGCCAAAGGAGAAGGAGGCAGCAGAGGATGAGTTGGTTAGACAGCATCAGTGACTCAATGGACATGAGTTTGAGTGAACTTCAGGAGATAGTGAAGGACAGGGAAGCCTGGTGTGCTGCAGTCCATGGGGTTTCAAAGAGTCAGACATGACTTAGTGACTGAACAACAACAAGGACATAGAAGCTGCCCAATAAATATCAGTGCAGTGGGTACATGTATGTATGAATGAGGATGAGAAGAAATAAGAAGGAGGACAGATAAGGAAAGTGTGGGTAGGAGGGAAGGATGCATACCTTTGTTTCTCAGGTATATCAGCTCTATTCAATCATACAGTTATTCATTCATTGATAAATGTTTACCAAGCACCTTTCTTGTGCCAAGTATTCACATGATCATTGGTTATCCTCCACTCCTAACAGGGGCACAAAATCTGTTTGGCCAACACTGGAAATGGTTTCATAGAAGCCTTGTGTGGGACTTGATTTTCAAATGAGAGGTGTAAATTTGAATTCCGAATATTACTCTTATTTGTACGTGACTGCATCATTAATAAATATTAGATATTTTCATGTCATATTAATGTTGTTGCAAATATATAGAAATATCACTGATGTTCTTTCTCATTTTAAAATGAGTTACTAGAGACTTTTCTGGAGTTCCAGTGGCTAAGATTCTGAGTTCCCAATGTAGGGGGCCAAGGTTTGGTCCCTGATCAAGAAACCAGGTCCCATATGCCACAAGTGTCTGCATGCTGCAATCAAAGATTCCGCATGATGCAGTGAAGAGTGAAGATCCTGTGTACTGCAACTAAGACCCTACACAGCCAAATGAGTAAATAGATATTTTTAAATATAAAAAATAATAAATGAGTTATTAGACCCACTACAGGGCTTCCCTGGTGGCTCAGCTGGTAAAGAATTCATCTGCAATGTGGGAGACCTGGGTTCGATACTAGTTCTTTTTTATTTAATATGTTAATTAAAAGCACATATATTACCATATTACAGATTTGGGGTTCTCTTTGTACCTTGGTAACTGTATTTCAATAAAATTAACTTCCTTTATGTATTTCATTTTATGTACTTAAAAGCATTATTTTGAGAAGGAGTCTACAGGTTTTACTAACCTCCTAAAGGGGTCCAAGGTATAGGAATCTCTGTCTTAGAATCACACAATTTTGGTTTAAGAATCTTAAATCAAAGTACATGAAAAGATCTATTAATCTGCCTCAGATCTGCATGGAAAGGAGAGTGGTTAAAATTGCTATTCCTTTTAGTTGCCTTTCCAGTTCTATGAAGGTATAACTGACAGATAAAAATTGTTTATATTTAAGAAATACTAGTTGACGTTTATATATATATATATATATATATATATATGCATTCTGGATGGTATCACCGATTCAATGCACATGAACTTGGGCAAACTCTGGGAGATGGTGAGGGACAGGGAAGCTTGGCATGCTGCAGCCCGTGGGGTCGGGAAGAGTCTGACACGACTTGGTGACAAATCAGCATCAACATTGTGTATAACCACCACAATCATCCACCACCTGGTGTAGCAACCATCTTCTTTTCTTTTCTTTTTTCCTTTTATTTATGGTAAGAACACTGAAGATTGGGAATTCCCTGGCAATCTGCTGGCTAGGGCTTTCCCTGTAGGAGGCATGGGTTGGATCCCTTGTCAGTATGCCCCTTCCCCACCAAAACACAAAAACAAACAACCAAAAACACCTAAGATCTACTCCCTTAGCAAATGTCAAGTGTCTAAGTATTTTTAAAGTTTTGCTTTAATTTGAAGTATAGATGATTTACAGTATGGTGTTAGTTTCAGGTATACTGCACAGTGATTCAGTTATATGTACATATATTCTTTTTCAGCTTCTTTTCCTTTACAGGCTCTAATAAAGTATTGTTAACTATAGCCATAGTGCTGTACATTAAATGGGGAAATGCTGGTCAAGGGCACAAAGTTTCAGTTATGCAAGATGAATAAGTTCTAGGGATGCATTAATTTACTAAGATTTGAATGCTTTCGAGTTTTTTGAAATCTTTGGTGGTCATCACTTAGAACCAGAATGAAGAAACCACCAACAGCATGCAATGGAATTCTGAATTCAATTCTGAGCTGAATCAGGGAGAGAGGCATTTTTGCTGTTTATTTTTGCTCATTTGTAGCACATCTCTATAGTTTTACGTTTTCAAAGCATTTTATTGATCACTTCTGTATGTTTGGACCGGAGGGTAGAGATCTCTGATGTACTCTCCCTACCATGTTGCTTAGACGTCTTCAATCCATTTTGATTCTGTTGCCAGAATGGAGTGTCTAAAAGGTGAATTTAATGGCTTCTCACTTCCAGCAGAATGAAGGAAGTGACAAACAACCCTGCTTCATCCAGTCTTTTCACTTTGATGACTGACAATTCCCTTCCCAAACTGCATGTTTCAATCACATTACATTATTTTCTCTCTTTTCATAATGTCTGATGAGTTAATATTAAGAGTAAATAATCAATGTTCAGAAAAAAATTATCTCTTCCCTCTAGCTTTTTGTGATGCAAATTAATTGCCCTTCATCTGTGCTTCCAAGCACTACAAGTAATGGTCTATTAAAGCATTTACTATAGCCCACCAGGCTCCTCTGTCCATGGAATTCTCCAGGCAAGAATACTGGAGTGGGTAGCCATTCCCTTCTCTAGGGGATCACCCTAACCCAGGGACTGAACCCGAGTCTCCCGCATTGCAGGCAGATTCTTTACTGTGTGAGCCACTAGAGGAGCCCAATCACATGATATCCTAGACTAAATGTCTTTCTTCTTCACCTGACATAAGCCCCTCTAAAATATGATGATTTATTCTTTATTTTTGGAGTCCCATGACCTACTATACAGTCGGTGTTCAAATGTATGTAATTTGTTGAATTACAGCATATCAATTCGCCACTCTCTCTGAAAGCATATTTCAGGTGTATATTCCATTTCATTCCCTTGGGGCAGTTGATCAAAATCTATAGAGCAACACAGAACTTGAAATAGAGTGAATTAACTTTGATTTAATTCACACAGTCATATATTCTCAGGCTAGGAAGACATACTAAGAGCTGTGCAGTCCATCACCCAACCATCATACTAATATTCTCTGCAACTTCCTAACCTAGCAATCACCTAGAATTTGACATTTTCTAGTTTGCCAGTCTTTATCCCATACACACAAGGTAACAGCTGGATCTCCATTCACTCTCTGGGACCTTCCAACACTGCAAAGTTCAACAGTATTGAAAAGGGATTTAGAGTCCAGTGGTCTCAGATGCCTTCTAGCCTCCAGCCATTCCTTTTCCAAGCTAGCAGAGGATGGATGAGTTCTATTCATTTTCTACTGTAATTTTTAAGAAGGAGAATTGGCTTTCCAGGTGACACTAGTGATAAAGCATCCACCTGCCAATACAGGAGATGCAAGAGATTCAGGTTCCATCCATGGGTCAGGAAGATCCCCTGGAGGAGAAAACAACAACCCACTCCAGTATTCTTACCTGGACAATTCCATGGACAGAGGAAGCTGGGGGACAGCAGTCCATGAGGTTGCACAGGGTTGGACACTACTGAGCACAATACAACAGTGTGCCCTTCCACACTGATTCCTTTTGTATTCTAGAAGTTCCTTATTTCTCTTGCCCATGGATGGAATTCTCTCCTAGTTCTATTGCAAATGCGGATTTCAATCCCATTTTTATATTCCTTGGATGAGATCAATGAGAATCTGAGAAAAGAGGCCAAAGTGTAAGAGTTAAATGCTTGTTCCAGTAAGGAAACTAGGGCAGACACTTTCTCCTACCCTCAACCTCATTCTTCCTCAGAAGAGATAAATGCTAATCATGTGTGGTCAGAGTCAAGGGTATGGACTGGGACATGTTTTCTAATGAGCAGAGATCATACATGGTGAAGGTCATACATGTGTCTAAGGCTCCCTCTGCTTTATGCTTCTGTGAGACCAGCGGCAAGTTTACTCTGGACATCTCTGACCTCATCACCTGAGCATGTTTGGACATTTTCATTTAATTGATGAAACTTTAAGATGTGAATTTGGGACTTTACAGGAAAGAGGGAAACCCTGTAAGCGATAGCCTTGACCATATATTGTAACCCCACTTGCTTGAAGTTATGAGCTGATTACAGGACATGTGTCCTGATGTTAAGATTGAAATGGCATTTGATTTCCAATGGCCCTGGATGGATTCCCAAGTACATCACTGGTAAAGAATACAACTGCCAATGCAGGAGATGCAGGAGACACAGATTTAATCCCTGGGTCAGGAAGATCCCCTAGAGGAGGAAATGGCAACCCACTCCAATATTCTTGCCAGGAAAATCCCATGGACAGAGGAGCCTAGTGGGCTACAGTCCATGAGGAGCAAAGAGTCGGAACTCGACTGAGCTACAGAGCGTGGAGTCATGGCCCCTGGACAACTCCATCCAGAAGAATCTATCAGATGGCCCACTCAACCTGAATATAGCTAGGATAGATACTGCAGCCCTAAATAAATAAAGGGTAGTTTTCGCTTTGAGCAGTACCCGTATGAAAAACTCAGAGAAAATGAAACTTGAAAGGAGAATCCTTCAGTGCCAATGGCCCTCTGGATTCCAGTGGCTGAGGAAGTCAAGGAGAAGAGTCTCTAAGGCTTTCAGAAAAGGTGGAAAATGTAAACTAGCTTCAGGGCTGGAGAGACTCTCGTGGCAGAACTTCACATGCTGGAATAATATTATTCTTTTCAGAAAGAGAATTGGTGTTTGCCTCAAAATCAACTCTGTCTATCATGCCTGCTTTGGAAACCAAAAGAAGTGAGGGTGTAATGCCCAGCCCAAAAAAATAGACATCTGCCACTCATGGTCACGCACCATCAATTCAGCCAAATAACTTCATTCTCCAAATGCATAATACCTCTTACATTTGGACAGCTGTCACCAAACGACATGGACTCAGAGCCCATCCCAGACAAATCCTTCTTTAGCAGAGCCAGGTCGGGGAGGAGGTGGGCCCACTCGGAGAGCTGAGATTTCATCTCAGGGGATTTCACTCCAACTTTCAGAGTACACCAATTATGTGTGTCTCTCTAGGTCTTTCTTTATGTGGTTCCTGGGCATATAGAAGACAGTAGATAACTGAGCTGGGGAGGAGGCAGCTGTGATATAGTAGGAAAAAAGAGCTAGGTGCCAGAAATAAAACGAGGAGTGTAAACAGACCTGAAATGTACAGTTTAGTATAAGCCTATTCTTGTATCATCCCACAGGCATGTAAAATGCAGTCTCCAAATTGAAATGGAGACATGCACTGGGTTCTCATCCTCCAAGTGCCAATGCAAAAAAAAAAAAAATTCTAAAGTAAAACCTTTGAGAAAATACAGGATTAAGTCTCTAATCTGGACTGCAACTATAAAATTAGAGGTAAAAGCCAGAGACAGTTTAAAGAAATGGTGTTCCTCCAGCTACATTCACTCTTCCATGGGCCCTTAATGTCATTGATTACCAGCTCTACACTAAGAAGCTGTGGAACTTGGCACAAGTAATACCATCTCTGCCTCTCAGTTTCCTTAATGTGCTAAATGGGGATAATAAAACCAATGTGATAAACCTTAGATGAACCAATATTTCCAAATATAAGGCCAAAAGATTGAAACAAATAGTTTTGTTTATTCAAACCCATCCCAAGAGAGACTGGGGAATTACATATTCTACTTCTTTTCCCTTGTTCCATTGTTCCATTGCAAGAATTTAGTACTGCAGCATGTGAGAGGATCCTCCCTCTCCTGGGATGAGGACAACGATAAGAAAACTACAAATAAAAATGAAGCATCAAGTAATAAGAAGCCACTCCCCCAGAAACTGTTTGAGGTCTTCTCAGTTACTTAAGCATTTGCCAAAGGCTGAGGCCACTGGAGGGAAAGAGTGGTGGCATGTGGCAGTGAGAAGGATGGATGTTGTTGAGGACTGGTCTTCCCAGCAAGTAGAAGCCTCATCCCTAGTCATCCGAAAAGGAAAAGTGTATCATGGGAAAACTCCAAGAGAAACTAATGGTCTCCTCTGTGCCACTGACTCTCGTTTTCTCTCTCTTTGGACTACATATGGAGTCACTATTCCAATTCTACTAACTTAAATCGACCCTGCCATTTGTGATGGACACAGTTGTGCACGGGAAAGTCAGCTTTCTCACTGGATTCTCTCCCAGTTGGAGGATTAGGAATTATTATACCCAATTTTCAGGTGAAGGAATTGAGATTCCAAGGAGAAATCACTGATCAATGCTATTAATACATGGTTAATAAAGAGAGGAGTTAAGTGTCTCTGCAGTAGCCTAATAGAGGTTTTGTGATTTCATGAGTCCTTTTCTCATCCTCATTTAAATAGACATTGTGGTTATTTATTGTATCTGCTCTCAAGGTGAACCTGAGCCTGCCACTCTTCACTAACTTCTTCAAGCCCATTTCTCCTAATGAAAAGTAGCAGCAGGAGTTCAGGAACACAATTATGAATCTCCATTTACAGATGGAAATCAATGAAGCTTAGATTTCAAGGTTATTCAAGATTCAAGAGAGAATAGGAATGAAAATATCTAGCCAAAAATTTCTTTCTTTTTTTTTTTCTCCTTTTTTTTTTTTATTGTTTTTGCCATACATTGTCATGATATCACCATGGGTTTACATATGCTTCCCCTCCGGAACCCCCCTCCCTCCTCCCTCCCCCCCGGGAAATCTCGCTGCACCAGCCCCGAGCATCAATCCTCGGCTGGCGATTGATTAGACATATGATAATTAACATGCTTCAATGCCCTTCTCCCATATCATCCCACCCTTACCCTCATCCACAAAGTCCACGAGTCTATTCTAGCCAAAAATTTCAAATTGAGATTCATTCCTTTCGATAAAGTCCCAATAACTTAGCTATAAGATGCTGGGTAACTTCTCTGAGGACTCACTCTTAACCTGCACCATGGGAATAATAACACTAATCTCACACAGTGTTCAAATAAAAATAATAAAATGTGATTATTGTTGAGGGTTACATTATGCCAGGCATTATCTAAGTGCTTCTTAACATTCTCCGTCTATTGCTAAATGCAAGATTCTACCTCTAGGATGAAGGAGTAAGTTTCAGCAGACTGACACTCCTACAGAAAACAGCTATAAACTCAGGACAAAATACCCCCAAGACAACCACCTGAAAGCTCTAGAGCATAAACAAAGGCAAGAGATTTTGGAGGAGAGTCAAAATTTGGAAGAAATAATCATGATAAAGTGAACTTCCCATTGAGGATGAGGGCTTTGCTCTGATAACACACTCCAATCATAATTTAGGGAATCTAAAACCATAGAAAACACAATTTTCTGGTCTAAGGAACAAAGATGGAAACTGGAGCAACTATGACTGCTGAAGACCAATGGAGGGATCTCCAAAAAAGGAGAGAATCAGAGAAGAATCCTAAATTCTGTATAAAGATGCTGTCCCAGGCTGATGCCTGGACCACATATGTATGGGCTACAAATAGCCCAGCTAAATATACATTATGAAAACTGAGATTTGAGTTGCCACCTACCTAACCAAATTAATGCAGGTTATATACATTAATAATCTTTGGAGAAATATAACTGAATTCACAGCATTAACAATGTTCAGAATACAACTCTGAACTATTCAACATATGCAGAATAAAGAAAATGAGACCCTTTCTAAAACAAAAAGAACTTTAAAATGGTATAAATATGCTCCACAGGTAAAGGAAAGTATGCTCATAATGAATGAAAATACAGGAAAACTCAAAAGAGAAATGGAAAATATGAAAAAGGATTGGTTGGAAATTGTAAAACTAAAACCATAGTATTTAAAATTAAAATTTACTGGATGCCATTAATAACAGAATGGAGATGACATAGGAAAGAGTGAGTAAAAGTAAACTTGAAGAGAGGTTGATAGAGACGACAAAAAATAAAGAAACAAAAAATACTAGAAAAAAATGTACAGAGATCTGTTGGGGGTAATCGAAAGATCTAATATATGGGGTTTTAGGGTTGCTGAAACAGTGTAGAAAGAATAGAGCAGAAAAAATAATTTAAAGAAATAGTGACTGAAAACTTCCCAAATGTGGTGAAAGACATAAGTTTATAGAATCAAGAAGGTCAGCAAACAAAACAAATATGAAAAAACTCTGCCTAGGCAAGTCGTAATTAGACTGCTGAAAATCTATAACTAAATTCTGGGAGCAGTGTCTATCTAGAGCTCATCTTTCTGTAGGAGTATATATCCTTTGAGATTCTTTCTGTTGTTTGGTTGCTCAGTCATGTCCAACTCTGTGACCGCATGGACTGTAGCCCACTAGTCTCCTCTCTGTCCATGGGATTTCCCAGGCAAAAATACTGGAGTGGGTTGCCATTTCCTTCGCCAGGGGATCTTCCCGACCCAGGGATTGAACCTATATCTCCTGCACTGACGGGTGGATTCATTACCACTGAGCCACCAAGGAAGCCCATCTGTTTGATCAGAGAACTAACTTGTCTCAAATATCAACTCTACTTCTCATTATTCTTCACGACCACCTTAGAGGCTATGATTTTTCCTATTTTACAGTTAGAGGAACTGAGATACACACAGATGACATTCACTGCTTGGTATCACATATTAAATACATGGTGAGAGCATAACTTAAACCTGACTATAGCTTCACAATCCATACAATTAATCACCCTGATAGGCTCCATCATGTAGGAAGTTAATAGCTTTGAAAGTACCAAGACAGTGTCTTGTGTATGAAAGTGAAAGTGTTAGTTGCTCAGTTGTGCCCAACTCTTTCTGATGCTATGACCTGTAGCCCACCAGGCTCTTCTGTCCCTGGAATTCTCCAGACAAGAATACTGGAGTGGGTAGCCATTCCCTTCTCCAGGAGATCTTCCCCACCCGGGGATGGAACCTGGGTCTCCTGCACTGCAGGCAGGTTCTTTACTATCTGAGCCACCAGGGAAAATGAGCAGGTACCAAAAATTATTGATTACAGTCCTTCCTTTCTTCCTTCTGCTTCTTGGTGGCATTTGCTGTTACCATCCTCAATTAGTCAATATTTATTTATTCGTTGTGTAACTATTCATAAGTACCACATTAGTTCCCTGTGGCTGCTGTAATAAACTGGATGGCTTAACACAACAGAAGTATTCTTTCATAGACCTGGAGGCCAGAAGCCAGAAATCGAGGTGTTGGGCCCCACTCTGATTTTTTCTTGCCGCTTTTGGTTTCTGGCACCTCCAGACATTCCTTGGATTGCAAATATATAACTTCAACCTCTGTTTTTACTTGTATATGGCCCTCTCCTCTGTGTCTATGTCTTCTCTTCTGTCTTTAGTACAGACACTTGTCTTTAGATTTAGGTCCCACATAGGTAACCCAGAATGATCTTACCTCAAGATCTTTATCTTAATTATATCTGCAAAGATCTTTTTTTTTTTTCAAATAAAGTAAGTTTCATGACCTGAAAGTCCAGACTTGGCTATATCTTTTGACAGGGAAGCTATTATTTAACCTGCCACAAACACCAAACTCAGTTTTGTTGTACCATAGGTTAAAACTAGAAAGACATGTAAATCATTGCTACTTAAAAAAAATTCTCACAATCTAATGTAGAAACAACACATTTATATAAAGCAATCATATAATTTTTTAATATAAAAATTTTAAAAAAAGGTTTAACTAATGATAGGCACACTGCTAGGTATACATGAGTTCTCCATCTATAGGACCATGATGTGTAGATGTCTCATAAATAAGACACTTCAGAGCCAAGAAGGTGATGTGCATATCCCAGGTCCTTCCTTCAGGATAGCATAGTGATGATAGGCACTTTGGGCCTCATCTTCCTGCAGGAAGACAATACCACCTCCCTCAGAAGTTTGGTCGGTTAGTCAGGTCTGACTCTGCAACCCCATGGACTGTAGCCTGCCAGGCTCCTCTGTCCGTGGAATTATCCAGGTAGCCATGCAGTGGGTAGCCATTCCCTTCCCCAGGGGATCTTCCCAACCCAGGGATCGAACTCATGTCTTCAGCATTGCATGTGGATTCTTTACCATCTGAGCCACCAGGGAAGCCCCCTAGGCAAACATTAATCTACTTTCTGGGTCATTTGCTTTGCCCTTCTGAACATTTCATACAGATGGAATCAAACAATGGAAGCTTTTGTGAGCAGCCTCTTTCACTCAGCATAATATTTTCAAGGTTTATCCATGTTGCAGAATATATCAGTACTTCATTACTTTTTATTGCCAAGTAATATTCCATTGTATGAATAGACCAAATTTAATTCATTCATTCATCAGTTGATGGACATCTGGGTTGTTTTCACTTTTTGACTACTACAGTAACACTGCTATGACCATTCACATAAAGTGTTTGTGCGAACACATGTTTTCATTTCTCTTGAGCATACACATAGGAGTTGGGTCTGCTGGGTCATAGCTGACTCTATTTCATTTGGGGTAATTGAGAATATGAAAGACATTCTCAGCAATAATGTATGAGGGCTTCGGTTTCTCATATCCTTACTTACACTTAACATCTGTCTTTTTTATTCTAGACTAGTGGGTGTGAAGTAGTATCTTATGACTGTTTTAACTGCAGTTGACTAAAGACTAAGGATGCTGAATAACTTTTCATGTGTTTATTGGTCACTTGTATATTTTCTTTGGAGAAATATCTATCCAGATCATTGGCCCTTTCTTTTAAGAAATGAAAATTCACTGGTTTTTTCCACTGCATCACTTCCTTGGCAGCATAAAAGTCTTCATTTTGATCAAATCCAATTAATCTTTTTTTCCATTCTTCTCTTTGCTGACTGCTGATCCTCAGGTCACCTATATTGTTTTCCTCACAGCTTTGATGTTTCCATGCCCAGGTGGCACAGTGGTCTGCCAATGCAGGAGACATGGGTTTAATCCCTGGGTCAGATAGATTTCCTAGGGGAGGAAATGGCAACCCATTCTATATTCTTGCCTAGGGAATCCCATGGACAGAGGAGCCTGGCAGGCTACAGTCCATGGGGTCACATGACTGAGCACACACACATTCAGGGTATTTATTTATTTGTAGTTATCTTTGGCTCTTTGCTCTCTCCCACTAGACTATTAGCCTTCTAATGGTGGAAGCTTATCTATTGTGCTCACACTTCCATCCTCCTTGCCTAAAATAGTCCTTTCCCAAAGTATACATTTGATAAATATTCTGCATAAATAAATATAAGATTATTTGTACTGTCCCAGCAAAAAGCAGGACTGTGACGGACAGCACGTTAGCCATGAGAAAAGTATAGCGTTGAGTGGTAAGTTTGTTCCCCGATCCACCAAAAAAATTGGTTTTAGGAGCAATCCTTGCAGCCTCCTCCATTCTCACCTAGAACCAAGGCACTGCGAATTCTGGGGAAGCAAAGACTCTTGCTCAGAGGTTGCTTGGGACAGGGCATGGGCTGCTTGTATGGAAATGAGGCTGAGCTATGTTAGGCAACATCTGCTCATTGAAACCAGCCAAAGACATCAGCAGCCTCACACAGCTTTATTCCAAGGACTGACAGCCACTGCGCATCCCTAAAGGGCTCTCACTTGGATATGGTTGATAGCAAATCCAACAGTTGCTCAACTCTGCAAGCTAATGGATCATTGTTTGGCCATTAGCATTGCTTACCTCCTGTACCACATTCCAGGCTCAATCCTCTCTCTGCACATCACCATCATCTGCAGGGTTTGTTTTCAGATGGTTTTCTTTCCTAGTTAACTCTGTAAAAAGAATGCACTTGGCCCATTTCACTCGAAAAGAAGGCTCTTCAATGGCCCATTTTATCTTCTACGCATCTCAGGTCTATAGTGTCCTCTTACTGTAACAATTTAAAGGAGACTCCTGGAATGGTTTTATGTCAGAGAATATTATTGCAGATGTAATTTTGATGGGAAGAGGGATGTTAACAAAATGTCAGTCCCTGATACATCCAGGTGTGGTCAGTGGGGCCTTTCACTCCCAACTTCAGTTCAGTTCACTCCTTTTAACTGAAATGCATCAGGGAGTTTTTTGGTGGTCCACTAGAAACCTCAGCTTTTCAGTTGGTGGGGAAGGAAAACATAGACTAGACTGCGACTGGTAGATCTGAGAAATATCATGAAACTTGTATAGGCTGGCCTAGTCTGTGACTAGGTTTGTTTCCTTCTTCTGCCTCATATTCCATTTCCAAGCTGGAGCTGGTACCTTCAATCTGATTGCCACCATCAAGCTCTAAATCCTATTCTCTTTTGGCCAGTAGTTCTCATTATGGAGACATGCATTTGACATTTCAAAAGCTCCCTTCAAGATTCCAATGTACTAAAATGCTAAAGTGAAGAGCCATGCTTAGCTTCAGATGATGGCAGGTGATATTAAGAAGGAACTGTTTTCCAATAATACCACTGCCTACAGTTGCCTGACTTCAAACACTAGCTGATAGAGGAATCTGAATCAGTTTATCACTCTCTTGCAGAGTGTCAGCCTGTCACTCTTGGAGAGTGTCAAGGTCAGCCTGAGTTCATGGTGGTGTTCCAATATTCCATCATGCCGTATCTTAGTTTACTTCTCCTTGCTATTCAGTTTCTGGGTACCTAAATACCTAAGCTTTTGAACTGCAGTATTAGAGAAGACTCTTGAGAGTCCCTTGGACTGCAAGGAGATCCAACCAGTCCATCCTAGAGGAGATCAGTCCTGAGTGTTCATTGGAAGGACTGATGTTGAAGCTGAAACTCCAATACTTTAGCCACATAATGCAAAGAGCTGACTCACTGGAAAAGATCCTGATGCTGGGAAAGATTGAAGGCGGGAGGAGAAGGGGATGACACAGAATGAGATGGTTGGATGGCATCACCGACTCAATGGAGATGAGTTTGAGTAAACTCTGGGGGTTGGTGATGGATAGGGAGGCCTGGCATACTGTGGTCCATGGGGTTGCG
This sequence comes from Antilocapra americana, assembly GCA_007570785.1. Classification (NCBI taxonomy): domain Eukaryota; kingdom Metazoa; phylum Chordata; class Mammalia; order Artiodactyla; family Antilocapridae; genus Antilocapra; species Antilocapra americana. The sequence goes on from ML662465.1 coordinate 3,597,140, forward strand.
AAGAGTCGGACACAACTGAGTGACTGAACTGAACTGAACTGAAACATATCTAAGGGGTCTCGACAGGCTGGGGTTGAACTTGTGGCTAAAGCTGAGTCTATGCCATTAAGTAGGATCACTGAGAGGACTGTGGCATGGCGAATCAAACTGGAGTTACAGTCTCTTGAATGAAATAAAAACTGGGTGGAGTCTTATATGCCAGACGTGCTGCTTTTCAGGCCCTGTGGGCACCTGGGCACTGAAAGATCACCTGGGACTCTGAATCTGATGCCTAGTGACTGATTACCAGCAGCTATGTCAAGGCAGTCTTCTGCAGCGGCTTATTGCATCAAGCTCTTCCAGAAGTTAATGTTAGTTTTGTTCTGTTATTGGCAAGTCCATTCCAGGTTGAAAGACATGTATCAGTTACAAGAAAGATACACAAGCAAAGCAAAGAATAAATCAGTTTCTGAGATTTCTTTAGCTGTCACAGGATGATGGTAGAAAATTGGGACTGGCACTCATAAAACTGACTAGGCACAGACAAGGGGACTAGACTATGTAGACAGAGCCCAAGGCTTTATGACTTCCTTCCTCAGCACTAATTCTTGGAGGCATCTGTAAAGGATAGGGAAGTGATCACCTAGACCATGGTATCAAGTCCAGTCAGCTGGAGAATATTTAGGAGTCAAATGGATGTGGTTACAGAAGAGAGAATAGGGCTCCAGAGAGTTATGCTGAGTTTGAGCTTGAGGTGAGCCTAGGGACTTCCCTGGTGGTCCAGTGGTTAAGAATCCTCCTTGCAATGCAGGGTACACGGGTTTGATTCTGGTAAGGGAACTAAGATCCCACATGTAGCAGAGCAACTAAGCCCATGAGCCACTGCTACCGAGTCTGGGTGCTCTGGAGCCTGTGTGCTGCGACAAGGGAGTCCGTGCGCCCCAAGGAAAGATCTCGCATGATGCAACAAAGATCCCACAGCCTGCAATAAAGACCCAATAGTCAAACCAACAAATACATACATATCTTCTAAGAAAAATAAATAAAGGTGAGTCTAGAGCATTTAACAGTATTACTGGGAGGTCGATCAAGCCAGAAGCCCTGTTGCTTGAGTAGACTGAGTGAAATGCCATATTCCAGAAGTTCTGCCTTCAACACTCTGGGCAACTAGGGATCTCCTGGAACTCTCAGTCCAGTGAGGGGTGTCTGATTGCTAGCAACAGAGCCTGGGGAGGAAAAAGGATGAGGAAGGCAGTCAGAGGTCCAGTTATTTTGTTGGCTATATTTTCAGAGAATATGAATTCATTCTACTCCCTATCAGTCAGGGGGTGGAGACTATTAATAAACTGTGCCCCAGAGGAAGTCTCCCTGGTACCTGGGGCACGTTCATCCAATAAGTGGGAGGTCTTTGAGACCCCAAATTTGGAATTTGGGGAAAGGCAGAGGTGGGACCTACCAAAGATGGGGAGCCAGAGATAGCCAGCACCTTCTCAGAGTGTGTGGGGTTACCCTCCTGGTCCTCATCCCTTCTTTCCAAACTCCTTTCTGTATTCAAATTCCAGCTAACAGCCAGACTCCCCAGGGATGAGAGCTTTCTTTAAAGGCAAAAGTAAAGACCTCATTAAATCAGGGAATGCAGAGAATAGAATGAATAGGAATGAAGCACTTTCAGCTACCCCTCAGGAGGCCCCAGTAGAATAGCACTTCTCAGTGGAAAGCATTAGCACCAAGCTAATTCCTTAATGGACTGCATCTCTACAGTGCCCCCAGAGGCCCAGCAGCACTGATGTGGGGTGGAGGAATTTACACCCAGCCCTCCCCCGTCGTGACTCATTGGAAAAGACACTGATGATGGGAAAGATAAAAGGCAAAAAGAGAAGGGGGTGGCAGAGGTTGAGATGGTTAGATAGCTTGATATGAATCTGAGCAAACTACGGGAGATAGTGAAGGACAGGGCCCTGGCAGGCTGCAGTCTGTGGGGACACAAAGGGTTGGATGAGACTTAGTGACTGAAGGACAACAGCAACCTCCCCCACCCCCATGTTCAGCCTCAGATGCAGCATCCCAGACAGGGAAAGACCTGGAGAATTTGACTTCCAACCACTCACATGCTCTCCCAGAGAGCTATGTGGAATCCTCCTAGCAGGCCGGGCTTCTTGAGATATTAGAATGCAAAAAGGAGAAGTGAGGAATGTTTTAAAAAAAAATGTAAGTAATTTCAGTTGTCCTGATGACTGGGAATCCTAGAAAAATCTCTGCTTGGGCCAAAAGTGCTCTCCATGAAAGAGAATGAGCTCTTTCGTGTAACCTGCTGGTACTGAAATCTGGAGCCCCATGAAACCTAGGACATCAATAAAGACAGCATGATGGAGTGGGAAGCAATGGGATTCAGAGTCATGGAACCTCAGTTTGAATCCTGACTTCATCACTAAATTGCTGTGGGATACTGTTCAGCCTCCTTAGGGGTTAACAATTTTGCTATTTGTAAGTTGGGGATAATAAATACCAATCTCATCAAATGAAATAATATCTATGAACATGATCAACTCTTTGCTCCAGTGAAAAGCAGACATCATCACAAGTCTGTGGCATTTTAGGTAGTCCAGGAGACCTTCCTGATAATGTCATTAATAATAGATGTTGAGACTTCCCTGGTGGTCCAGTGGTTAAGAATCTGCCTTCCAAAGCAGGGAATGCTGATTGGATCCCTAGTCCAGGAACTAAGATCCCACATGCCAGGGGCAGTTAAGCCCATGTGCCCCAAACACTGAGTCCACATACTCTAGAGCCCAAGTGCCCATGCTTCACAACAAAAGAAGCCTGCATGCCACAAGTAGAGAAGTCCCCATGTGCTGCAACTAGAGAAAGCTGGCATGCCTCAACGAAGACCCAGAGCAGCCAAAATAATAACAATAATAGACAAGACAATAGGCCCAAAATGGATTCACTTGTGCTAGGCCCCACATCAACAAACTAGACTCAGCCAACGTTTTAGCTCTCCCAGAAGTGGCATCTTAAACCAGCCACTCAAGAATCACATAATGAGAATTAGCTAGGTCATCTCCTGATAAACCCCTGCCATTTCAAATAGGAAAGTAACCTTGCAATAACCAATTGCCTTTTTGTCTTATCCAACTTCCTTGTTCATTTTGCCTACAAAATCTCTTGCCTTGTACAGCTCTTTGGAGCTTCTTTCCATCTGCTAGACTGGATGCTGTCCAATTTGTGAATCACTGAATAAGCCAATAAGATCTTTAAAATTTACTCAGATTAAATTTTGTTAACATAAATAAAAACTTTAAGCATTTACTATATGCTGGGCCCTGTGCTCTAAATCTGCATGCATCAACATATTTGTTCCTCTTAATGATGCTGTGGATCAAGAACTCTTTTTTATGCCCATTTTACATGCTAGAAAACAAAGGTTCAGAATATATAAGCAATTTGCTCCAGACCACATGCTTAGTGAGGAGTAGAATTGGGACTTGAATTTATCATATGCCAAGTACTTCTGTGCCACATTGCCACTCAGATAAACAGAGACGCAAGATGCCCCATGATTTGCCATGCCCACTTGGAGAATAGAAAAATGCCACAACTGCACAAGGAGTACATGGTGTTTTAGACTGGAATTACCCCTAATTGTCTCAGTGTCCATGAGAACAGTTCACCTACTTAATGTCTGGTGTATGTGCTAAATGATATTTTTGTTTTGTTGGATTTATGTTAAATCTGTGACAGACATGTAAGGTGGCACCCAAGGATCCCCATCACCTGGTGTCACACCCTATGGAACCCCTCTTCCTAAGTGTAGGCTCAATCTAGTGACTTACCTTTAATGAATAAAGTAGCAACAGTGATGGAAAGTAAGTTTCCTATGTTTGCATGTATTAGTCAGCTTTGGCTGCATAAGCAAATACCACAGACGAGTGGCCCGAATAACAGGCATTTATTTTCCCTCAGTTCTGGTGCCTTCAAGCCAATCTGGTTTCTGCTGAGAGCTCTCTTTCTGACTTACAGATGGCCACCTTCTCACTGCATCCTTTCACGGACTTTCCTCTGGTGAGTGTGCATGGAAAGAGTGAGCAAGCTCCCTGGTGTTTCTTCTCTTAAGGACACTAATCCTATTGGATCGGGGTCCCACCCTATGACTTTATTCAACCTCAATTACCTCTTTATTGACCTTAACGTCAAGGTGGGGGGTAGGGGGTGTGGTTAGGCCTTTCAGATGTGAATCCGAGGGTAAAAGGAGACACAGTCCAGACTACAACAGGGCACAACAAATTACCACACAGAGAGAAGCTTAAAGCCACACACATTTATTACCTCACTCTTTCAGGGCCAGGACTCTGGGTGTATATGTTAGCTGGGTTCTCTGCTCTAAGTGTCATGAGTTTAAAATCAAGTTGTCAGGCAGGCGGTCAGGTTGAGTCCGTGTCTACAGATTCTGGAGGAAAATCTACCTTCAACCTCATTCTTGCTGTTGGCAAAATTCAGTTCTTGCAGTAGTAAAATTGAGGTTCCTGTTCCCCTGCAAGCTATCATCTGTGGGCTGTTCTCAGCTGCCAGGGCCCCCCGGCATTCCTTGCTACCACTATAGCTTCTTTCATCTTCAAGTCAGCGACAGCACGTCTAACCCTTCTTGTGCTTGAATCTCTGACTTCCCTCATCTCTGACCTTGAGACCAGCCTCCTTAAATATACATGTGGCATCTACCCTTCTAAAGACCTCATGTGATTAGGTCAGTTCCACCTGGATAATCTCCCTATCTTTAAGTCAACTGATCTGAGACCTTAATTACATTTGCAAAACCCTTGTGGTCATATGATGTAATAGAATCATGGGAGTACCATCCCATCATATTTGCACTCCTGGGTCATACAGGAGGTATACCCCATGGGAATGTCTTAGAATTCTGTATTCCATAGTCACCTCCAGGAAAACACAATGACTTCTGTTTGGCTCACATTTTCTTTCTCTAGCTTTATTCTCACCTTCCTCTGCTGAAGCAAGTTAGCCTGTTGTGAGCTGCCCTGTGGAGAAACTCATGTGGCAGAAATTGACCACAGCCTCAGTCCCACAGCCAGTGAGCATGTGAATCCCACCAACAGCCAGATGAGTGAGCTTGGGAGAAGACTCCTTTCCCCCTATTTGAGCCTCACGGTGAAGCCCTGACCACGCCTTGATTGTAGTCTCATGAGAGATGCTTAGCCAGAGGACCCACCTAAGCCACACCCCAATTTCTACGTGCTGCTATTTTAAGTTGCTAAGTTTGGGGTGGGGGTGGGCCAACTTGTTACACAGCAGTGTATAACTAATACAAGATCTCTTAACAGAAGCAATGTAATAAGAACTATGTAGTATGTATGACCTCTATTTGGTTTATTTCCAAGAGGTTGAATGAAGAAAGAATGACATGGTACCCAGCAATATGCCATAAAACATGGCTCCTATAAGTTACATACGAAGATGCACAGCTTACCATGTTGTTGTTTAGTCACTAAGTCACATCCGACTCTTTTTGACCCCATGGACTGTAACCCACAAGGCTCTCCTGTCCATGGGATTTCCCAGGCAAGAATACTGGAATGGGTTGCCATTTTCTTCTCTAGGGGATCTTTCTGACCCAGGGATCAAACCCACATCTCCTGTGCTGGCAGGCAGGTTCTTTACCGTTGAGTCACCTGGGAAGCCCCCTTTCTGTTTTAACAAGGCAGTAAATCATTTCCATGTCTCATGAGCTACTGCAGGACCGTATAGAAAGCAGTCAGGATTCTCTAGTCTCTAAGTGGTATAATCATCAATGATTAGCAATTGGTACCTGGGTACCATCTGGCATCTTGTGGCTATGCCCAGAACTAGTACCTTCATGTTGGCAAGACAAACGCCACTAAACACCTCTCCCCGGGAGAAAATAAAATTTACCAGATTTGCTTCCTTTATGAAAGATAAGTGTACAATGCAAGCCCACCTCTAACATTTACGAGAGTTAAGAACAAGAATAAAACCATAAGACCCTTATACCATATGCTAACAGTTACAAAAAGAAAAGCGAAATAAAATACATTCTACCTTCATAACAACAAGGCCAAGTTCTCATGCAGAATTCTGAAACCCATTCCATGTATGGGAAAAGCCAACTCTGAGCCCTTGGCCCACTCTCAGCTCTGTTCTACACCACATCCTCTTGTAGAAGCCTGTGGATACCCTAGCCTGCATGTCCAAGACCATCCACACTTTGCTTCAAACAGCCCTCAGGCCTCGAAAGGCACATACCCACACAGCCCACCGTCTGGAACACAGACACAGGAAGACTCCTGTGTCTTGAATGTGAGCATGGGGCCATTTGAACAAGGAAATGCAGGAGTCTGATGAGCAGAGTATGGTCTAGCAGAGCACTCTCTCTGGATACATATGTTCTTTGGCATGTTAATCTGTTGTTGCGTATAGTTGACTTACAACGTTGTGTCAATTATTTCTGTACAGCAAAGTGACTCAGTTATAGATACACACACATATATATATACACACACATTTGTTTTCATTGTGTTTATCACAGGATATGAAATGTAGTTCCCTGTACTCTACCATAGGACCTTGTTGTGACAGTTTTTCATGTTGTGTGTGTATACGTCTGTGTGTGTGATATGGGGGGAGGAGGTAGGCAGAGAGGAACCAGAATGGACATCCAAAGCACAGGGATCCCTCTTATCCAGCTCTGAGAGTGATGCCGTAGCTTTTTTCCTAAAGCCTGAAGTGGGGTGAGCTGCATGATAGAAGAGGAATGAAAAGGCCATTAGCTGGGACTTGATGGAACCACTGCGCTGGAATCCACACTGAGCGGAGTGCAGAGTGAGAGTTGGTTGCAGATGAAGAGAGAAAGCCTGGAAGACAGGGTAGATTTTCCATTGAGGTTATGTCAATAACAGAAGTGGTGGCTCAGCCCAAAGTCAGCACAGCCCTGCGTGAAGTCACAACAGAAGGGAGATGGGGAAGGCATCCAGACAGGGAAGAAAGCCAGACTGTCAGGGAGACAGCCTCAGTCGCTGATCAGGGAGGAGGAGCTGGAAGGAGGGGCCAACTTCTCCTCTCAACCTAGACATTGAAGTGCCTGATGAGGCGGATGAGCTTGCAGGTTCCCAGATGTGGTCACTTGGACCAAAACCAGGCCAGCGGCAAAATGAGGCGATACCGTGTCCAGTGTCCCATGTCGTTTATCTCAATTAATGGCACGCCAAATCACTCAGCTCGCCTGTGCTTGAAACCTTCAAGGTGTCAAGTGAAATGCAATTTCCCTGTGAACATTTTCCAAACCTTTCTCCAGGAGAACCAGCCGCCTTCCCTGTCCTGCCTTCTAGATACATCACTCACATCTGCAAGGCCACAGAGACAGCAAGAGAGGCCAGGCAGCTAGGTACCCAAGCAAGTGGATATCTGAACCCCCAAAGACCTGGGTTCCGATCGCAGTTCCTCCATAACGTTGTGAACCTGTCTCAACATTTGTGTCCTCATCCTTACCCTAAAAAGACATCAGTGCCCATTTCATAGGATTATTATAAGATTTAAGGGCAGTAACAGGCAATGAGTATTGAGCCTGGTGCCTGGAATATAGTAAGAGCTCAATAGACTTTGGTCACTATTGCATTAAAGTTAGCTGTTCACGAAACTGTCTTCCACCCTTAAGGTTAATGGCAATATCTTACATCTCCAGAATCTGTCACAGTGTATGTTAAAAAAAAAATGAAAGAAACTCATTTAGAATCCATTCTATGCCAAATCCTGTGTGAGGCCGATAATAAGCCATGGCTAAGTATGGATTTGCCAAATTAAATAAAGAAGTCAAGACATTGTAACTTATAATTAAGAATTTCCCAACTCTCAGTTAAGCCCATAAAGTATCTATAACTAACCTTGAATCTTCCTTGTTTGAATGTTAAGATTTTTTTCCTCTCCATTTTTAACCTCTTGGGGAAAGGGGAAAAAATTTTTCTCTTTATTTGCAAACAATTTGTTATTTTGAGTGGATCTACAAGACAAGACTTCCCCTTGAGACTTCTCTGGTAGTCCAGTGGCTAAAAAAATCTACCTGCCAAGGCAGGGGACTGGAGTTCCACCCCTGGTGCGAGAAGATTCCACATGCCACAGAACAACTACACCTGAACACCACAATTACCGAAGCCCACGTGCCTAGAACCTGTGCTCCCTAAGAAGAGAAACTGCCAAAATGAGAAGCCCATGAGAAGCTCTTGCACAATGAGAAGCAACTTGAAAGTAGCCCCTACTCACCACAGCTAGAGAAAGTCTTTGCACAGCAATGAAGAAGGCCTAGTATAGCCAAATAAAATTAATTAGTTTAAAAAGAAAAAAATTTTAATAAAAACAGTAAAAGTAACTTTAAAAAGAGTCCCCCCTTGGATGTCTCCCGTTTGCCTGATCTCATGTGGGCAAAACTGTCTGTTATCTGTCTTTCGATTGTTATATCAGCAGAATAGCTCAGTGGGTGTAAAATCACTCCTTTTCAAGAGGCAGTGCTGAGCAGAAACATATTTATAAGAGTCACAATACATATTCACCACATCGCTTCCAGCAGCATTGCCTGTGTGGAAAGTACCTCTACTGATTACCGGTAAACTGCCACCAGAATTGATTTCCACATTTCATTTATAAGCATTAATGCAGAAGGTTGAAAAATAAAAGATAGAAGGAGAAAGAACGCATTATGTTGCCTGTCTCCTCGATTTGATTTGGCTAGAATGCCTCCACCATGAGACCGGGTGGATTTCACCCCTGGATCTCAAGTTCCTAGGATGAGAAAAATGCCTGGCACAGAGTAGGAATTTGATAAGTATTTGTTGCATGACTGAATGAATGACTAAGTGAATGAATAAATCCTGCCTGCATATTTTTACTACACCTGTCACCTTTGCTGATACCTGATCCATAGTGGTGTGATCTGCTCAGATCTGTCATGGACTGTTCTGATGAATTTTGAAAACATGCTCCTTTCAGAATCTGAATTCATTTTCAAACTGCTACACAGAGAATATCAGCTCCTAAAAGCTAGATGAGAGGATGACACGTCTGGGCTGGCCTGCAGACATGGTGGTGTTAATTTCCTGTGATCGGCTTGCCCTGTCTGCTAGAGGTTCCTGCCTGAGTGTTGTATATTGAGTATTGCTCCCATAAACTTCTGAGACACACAGAGTTCCACTCAGATGACAGAGAGGGTTTTCTTCTGGAATAGCTCCTTGGTCCCCCTCTCCTATCATGTAGTCTATATCCCCCTAATTTAGCTCTTCCCATCCCCCACTGTGTGTAGCAGAGGACCTGAGAATACGTGAGGAAAATCAGAAGTAGCAAAATCTGAAAATCTTCAGGTCTGGAAGAAAGTAGATAAAGATGCATGTCAAGGATTTAAGGATAAGGTTTTCACCTGGGGAGGGGCACCTGGCTAATATCAAGAAGAAATGCAATCCTCTGAGGGAAAAAAAGCAAATCAGTGGATGCCTGTGATGGCAAGATGTTTGTGTCAGGCTGGAGGGGAAGGAGGAGATTCAGGTTGTCAATTTAAAAACATGCACAAGTGAGTGTTGCAAATTAAGTTTTATTGGGCGCAAAATGAGGACTGCAGGGACTTCATTGGTGGTCCAGCGGTTAAAAAATCCACCTTCAAATGCAGAGGACACTGGTTCAATCCCACGAACCCAGAACTGAGATCCCACATGCCACTGGACAACTAAACCCTGATGCCACAACAAAATATCCCACCTGGTATAATGAAGACCCCATACGCTGCAACTAAGACCAAGTGCAACTGAATAAATAAATAAATACTTTTAAAAAAACGAGGACTGCAGCCCAGAAGACAGCACTTAAGATAGCTCTGAGAAACTGCTCAAGGAGACATCGGGCAAAGGTCAGTATACATGTGATTTTGGTGAAGAGAGAGTACATGCAATCTTATTTTCCCAGAAGGTTTCTGCTCCTCTCATGAACCTTTCTGCTAGTCACAAGAACCAGTTATTACCATAAAGGGTTTTAATGCTTTTCTAGATATAAGGAGATACAAGAATTGGGCTCATAAAATCGGCTCCTGAAAATATCTAATTATCTGAAGACCTGTCCTACCAGTTCCAGCCCCTTAATCCCGACCCTTGCTGAGCACAGCGTGTCTCATTTCCACTCTCCACCCTGAACTCCTTTCAGGAGTGTTAAAAATCAGCAGCTGCGGCAACATATGATTTAACCCTTGTAGATGTAGAGGCAAGTGCCCGTTTGTAGTTGACAGGTAGAGGTAAATGGAAGAAAAGTCAGTGAAGGACGGGGCTCTGGATGCTCAAGGATCTACAGTGCTGCACGTGCTGAGGATGAGAATAAAGCTTGCCTCCAGAAAGCTCACGTGTCATGCTCAGTCCTCTTTGAGACCTCATGAACTGTAGCCCACTGGGCTCCTCTGTCCATAGGATTTCCCTGGCAAGAATACTGCAGTGGGTTGCCATTTCTTTCTCCGGGGATCTTCCCAACCCAGGGATGGAACTCGTGTCTCTTCCATCTCTTGTGTCTCCTGCATTGCTGGCAGATTCTTTACCACTGCACCACCTGGGAAGCCCCTCCAGGAAGTCCATCCCCTCTCAACTCCTAGTCTCAATTTGGAGTAACAAGAGCAGATGTCAGAGTGGACAACAGAGGAGAGCTAGACACAAAACGACCTTCAGAGATCAGACAAGCATGGTCAACAGGCACATGAAAAGATGCTGAACATCACTAGTCATCAGTCAGTCAGTTCAGTTGAGTCGCTCCGTCATGTCTGACTCTGCGACCCCATGAATCGCAGCACGCCAGGGCTCCTTATCCATCACCAACTCCCAGAGTCTACCCAAATCCATGTCCATGGAGTCGGTGACGCCATCCAGCCATCTCATCCTCTGTCGTCTCCTTCTCCTCCTGCCCCCAATTCTTCCCAGCATTAGGATCTTTTCCAATGAGTCAACTCTTCACATGAAGCGGCCAAAGTATTGGAGTTTCAGCTTCAACATCAGTCCTTCTGATCAACACCCAGGACTGATCTCCTTTAGGATGGACTGGTTGGATCTCCTTGCAGTCCAAGGGACTCTCAAGAGTCTTCTCCAACACCACAGTTCAAAAGCATCAATTCTTTGGTGCTCAGCTTTCTTCACCGTCCAACTCTCACATCCATACATGACTACTGGAAAAACCATAGCCTTGACTAGATGGACCTTTGTTGGCAAAGTAATGTCTCTGCTTTTAAACATGCCATCTAGGTTGGTCATAACTTTCCTTCCAAGGAGTAAGCGTATCAGTGAAATGCAAACTAATCACTATGAGATATCCCCTCCCACCTGTCTGGATGGCTGTCCTCAAGAAGGCGAGGGATACCAAATGTTGATGAGAATGTGGAGAAAAGGGAACTCTTGTGCACTGTCAGTCAGAATGTAAAATGCCACCATGGAAAACTACGGAGGTTCCTCAAAAAATTAAAAAGAGAGCTACCAGCCATTCTATTTCTGAGTATGCAGCCAAAGGAAATGAAATCACTGTCTCAAAGAGGTATCTACATTCAGATGTTCATTGCAGCATTATTCACAATAGCCAAGATATGAAAATGATATGTCTGTCAAAGGATGGATGGATAAAGATGTGGTATATTTATACAATGGAATATTGTTCAGTCCTGAGAAAGAAGGAAATCCCACCATTTTTCATAAATTGGGAGGAACTTGAGGGCATTATGCTAAGTAAAACAAGCCAGACAAAGATAAATACTGCAGGTAGTCAAATTCATAGATTAGAAAACTGGTTGCCAAAAGCTGGGGATAGGGGAAATGGGGAGAAGTTGGTAAAAGGGTACAAATTTTCAGTTATAAAATGAATTACATGGTGACTAGAGTTGAAAACACTGTATTGTATAACTGAAATTTGCTAAGAGAACAAAACTTTAATGTTCTCACCAAAAAAAAAAAAGAAAGAAAGAAAAATATGTGAAGTAATGAATGTGTTAATTAACTGGGTCAGGGAATCTTTTCAAACTGTAAATGTGTATCAAAATACCATGATGTACACTTTTAAAATCTTATAACTATATATGAAATATACATCAATAAAGTTGAAATATTAAAAGATCAAAAAATCATTTAAGGTGGACGTATTTGCTGGGATTGGCATTATTCTTTGTTTTATGGTTATGTTGGGCTTCCCTCATAGCTCAGTTGGTAAAATATCTGCCTGCACTGCAGGAGACCTGGGTTCGGAAGATCCCCTGGAGAAGGAAATGGCAACCCACTCCAGTATTTTTGCCTTGAGAATCCCATGGACAGAGGAGCCTGGCGGGCTCCAGCCCATGGGGTCACGAGAGTCAGACTCAACTTAGCAACCTATCTACTACTACTATTACCTGGTGATGGGACTGTTACCATTGCTGGTCTTCTAACAGGTTTCTTGCTATGAGGCAGGTGAAAGAATATAGTTTATTCCAGATATCTCTCCTTAAACCTGAACCACCCTAGTACCAGCATTAATAGATATTTAAACAGACTTTGCAAATACAGTCATTTAAACAATGTGGTACGTCAGTTCAACTAGACATGACAAATAGCTTAGATTATACTCCACTATATGTGAGAATTTAGTATATAGTAAAGAGAGGAAAAATAAGGCTATCGAATAATTTATACTGAGACAAATGATTAACTATGTGAGAAGTGTCTTCAGTGTTATGCAATAAAACAAATTCCAAATAGATCAAAGAGCTATTTTTTAATCAAGGCATAAATTAGCTTTAAGAAAAATGAATACTTATCATCTGCAAAGAGGAGTGTCTAGATTTAGGAAAGAGTTTAAAAAAATCACAAAGGAAAAGATGGTCAGATGTGGTTACAAGAAATTTAAATCTCTGTCCATAAAAAGAACTAATCAAACCTAAAAGGAAAACAACAAACAGGGAAACACATTTGAAGCAGATATAACCAAAAGGAACCATGTACCTATACATTTGAATTAATACAAATCTTTAAGAGAAACAGAGATACCATGGATGAATGGAGAGAAGGCCTAAACAGACATTTCCCTGGAGACAAAACGTTACTGTTTAAAAAACATGGGAAAATGTTCAATATCACTACTAATCAAAGCCATGCAAATAAAAACAATCACATTTTATGCTTTTTAAATTAGCTGGTCTTTTAAAATGGTAATAGGTATATTAACACAAGTGTGGTAAAATGGGTATTTTCTTAACATTACAGATCAGAGTGTAAATTGGCCTAGCCTGTTTTTAAGAGAGTAATTTGTAAATGCATATCCAGTGCCTTAAAATGGTCACTCCATTTGATCCAGTAATTACACAATGGAGTGTATCGCTTAATGAAGTCACTGGAAATACTGGTGGTGGACTGGGAACTGAGAAGGCATGAAAGTATGCACCAACGTTATCATCACAACAGCATAAGTAATAGTGAGATAAATCCTTTTTTAATTTAAATGTTTCATTAACTAATCCTTGAAACATTATGGAATTGTAAAAATGCAAAGTTCATAAAGTCTATATAATATGGAAAATGCTTGTGAAAGTCAGTATAATACGGAAAATGCGTGTGATATGATAGACACTGAAAAAAACACAGATCAAAATTGTTTATAGGGAATGGATATAATTATGTCAAAAAAAAAAAACTATGCACAGAAAAAGCCCAGAAAAAAAGACATTAAAATGTAAATAGTGGCTAAGCATAGATGGTCAAATTATGGATGATTCTTTGTTTTCTTTTCTACGTTCCAGGAATTTACTCTTTTTTCCAATAATACAAGAAAAAATGCATTTATAAACATGCAATATTTCTATTCCCTTTGAGATCTTTGGTGGCTCAGACAGTAAAGAATCTGCCTGAATGCAGAGGACGCGGATTCGATCCCTGGAATAGGAAAGAGATGGGAATGGCTAATCAGTCCACAGTCCGTGGGGTTGCAAGGAGTCGGAAAGGACAGAGCGATTAACACTTTCCCTTTGACATCTTGGGTCATTACAGATGTCAAACATTTGTTTCAGACAAAAGGGACCTTTGGAGAGCTTTGGAATGTAGTTCACGTACAAGATAATGCCCAGTAAGACACTGAACATAAAGCCTCTGTCTTAGTTCAGGCTGATGTAACAAAGGTCCACAGACTGGGTGGCTTATACATAAAAGAAATTTATTTCTCACAGTTCTAGAGGCTGGGTGTCTGAGATCAGGGTGCCAGTTCTGACGCTGACCCTCTTCTGGGAGGTGAACTTCTCCTTGTGTCTTCACATGGCAGAAAGAGGGCAAGAGAGCTCTCTGGGGTCCCTCTGACAGGACAGTAACCCCATTCATGACAGCTCCACTCTCATGACCTCTTTTCCTTCCAAAGACTCCATCCTTCCCAATGGAACCAAAAGTGGGGTTCAGCTGCTAGGTGCTCAAAAGCCAATATAAAGGCCAGGTTAGTGGAAAGGAAAGTTTGCTTTATTTTGGATGCTGGCAACCAGGAAGGTAGGGTGCAGGATGGGAGTGAACACCTGTCTGAAGGCTGACCCCCACTGCCCCGACCAAACACACACACACTGATGATCAGTGAGCAGGAGTTTTTATTGGATGAAGGCGGGGCCTACTTGTAGAAAAAATATAGTCAGCTCTGACAGCCATCTCGAAATTAGTCATTGGTGGTCTGACCAGCAGCATCTTGAGTGTTCCAAGTGAGTGACTCTTCAGTTCCATGGTCAGTTTGTTCCCATTTCCTTGAGGCTGATTCTCGGAATTGTGGCACCTCATGTCATGGCTACAATCTGTTCATCATGTAGTTCACTTCTTATACCTGGTTCGGGGTAGGGGGTGGGGGTTCAGTATCTAAAAAAATGCTCACTGTGAATGGCTTAGAATATTACCTATTGCCCTTCAGAAGGAACTAAAGGCCCTTGACTCTACTTAATGACTACATTATTATTATTTGATTTGACTGTTTTCCTTTGTTTCTGCACTTCTCTCACTTCTCTGATCAAACCTGTTCTTTGGCCAAAGTTCTGCCATAGATGTAAAAGAGGCAGAGGACATGGGGGCAAGAACCATAGGGTCCTGCTCCGTTTCGCCAATATCATCACATGAGGGATTAGGATTTCAGCATGTGAATTTGGAGGGGTGGGCGGACACTAACATGCAATCTACTGAAACCTTTCAGTGCAAAACTGAGGTAGAATCAGAGTGCTGGCCGTAAAGCAATACTCAGTAAAAAACTGTAGAATGAGCAAATCACCGAACGCTGATAGCTAGTACTCACTGAGCTCTCACCATCTTCCAGGTGCTGTTCTAGGATCTTTATACATTAAAGCTCATTCAATCCTCCAACAACCAGGACCTTGACAAAGCTCCGCTGAGTTGTTTTTGTTCAGTCGCTAAGTTGCGTCTGACTCTTTGTGACCCCATGGGCTGTAGCACGTCAGGCTTCCCTGTCCTTCACCATCTCCTGGAGTTTGCTCAAATTCATCTCCGTTTGTTGATGATGCCATCCATCCATCTCATCCTCTGTCACCCCCTTCTCCTCCTGCCCTCAATCTTTTCCAGCATGAGGGTCTTTTTCAATGAATTAGCTCTATGCATCAGGTGACCAAAGTATGGAGCTTCCACTTCAGTATCAGTCCTTCCAATGAATATTCAAGGTTGATTTCCTGTATGTTGACTGGTTAGATCTCCTGGCAGGCCAAGGGACTCTTAAGAGTCTTCTCCAGCACCACAATTCAAAAGCATCAATTCTTCAGGGCTCAGCCTTCTTTATGGTCCAAATCTCACATCCATTCACGACTACTGGAAAAACCTTAGCTACACAGAACTTTGTTGGCAAAGTGATGTTTCTGCTTTTTAATATGCTACCTAGGCTTCTCGTAGTTTTTCTTCCAAGGAACAAGCATCTTTTAATTTCATGGCTGCAGTCACCATCCACAGTGAACTGGGAGTCCAAGAAAATAAAATCTGTCACTGCTTCCACTTTTTCCCCTTCTCTCTTTGCCACGAAGTGATGGGATGTCATGTTCTTCACTTTTTGAATGTTGAGTTTTAAGCCAGCTATTTTCACTCTCCTCTTTCACCTTCATCTTCACAGTTCCTCTTTGATTTCTACTACTAGAGTGGTATCATTTGCATATCTGAGATTGACAAAGTTGGTGCCTTTAAACCATGCTAATTTACTCTCACTGTTCTGGAGAAGTTCAAAATCAAAGTGTTGGCAGGGTTGGTTCCTTCTGCAGGAGAACATACCATGCCTCTCTCTGACCTTCTGTGGCTGTGGATATTCTCTGGTTCCTTGACTTGTAGAGGACTCATTCCAATCTCTACCTCCATCCTTATGTGGTTTTCTCCTCTGAGTGTGTCTCAAACCTCCTTCACCTTTCTTTCATAAGGACACCAATCATTGGATTCAGAATCCACCCTATATCTAGAATTAACCCTTAATTACATCTACCAAGACCTTATTTTCAAATCAAGCCACATGCATAGGTATTGGAGTAGGACATAGTTCAGCCCCCTACAGGGTTTTACAAAAGAAATGGAAAAGTGTCAAGAATCCCTGGAAAAAGACTAAGTGAAGGTCACTTGAGAACACTTTTTGTGTGTAGTGCAATCTAAATTTCAGTCTTCGCCACTGAACTATGAGCTCCTCAAAGGCAAAGACCTTTTTATTTTATGTCCCTCAGGCTTGGCATGTTGCCTGATGACACTCGGTTAATACTTGCTGATTTGAGCTCTTAATCTGTTCTGGCTGTCATAACAAAGTACTGTAGACTAGATGGCTTAAACAACAGAAGTTTCTTTTCTCACAGGTGTAGGGGCCGGAAGTCTGAGATCAGGATGTCAGCAATGGTTGG
This sequence comes from Antilocapra americana, assembly GCA_007570785.1. Classification (NCBI taxonomy): domain Eukaryota; kingdom Metazoa; phylum Chordata; class Mammalia; order Artiodactyla; family Antilocapridae; genus Antilocapra; species Antilocapra americana. The sequence goes on from ML662465.1 coordinate 3,614,007, forward strand.
GTTCTGGTGAGGGCTCTCTTTCTGGCTTGCAATCAGCTGCTTTCTCACTGCATCCTCATATGGTGGAGAGAAGAGAGAGAGCTGAGCTGAGCTCTCTTTATAAGGGATCATGGGGCTCCTCTGGTGGCTCAGTGGTAAAGAATCTGCCTGCCAATGCAGGAGACATTGCAGCGATCCCTGGCCCAGGAAGATCGCTTAGGGAAGGAAATGGCAACCCACCCCAATATTCTTACCTGGGAAATCCCATGGACAGAGGATGCTGGTGGGCTACAGTCCATGCGGTCTCAAAGAGTAGGGTATGACTTAGTGACTAAACAACAGCAACAAATCCCATCATCTGAACCTAAGTATCTCCCAAAGGCCTTGTCTCTAAATACCATCATTTCAACATATGAATGTGGAGAGGACACAGACAGAGTCTATAGCAAGTTTATAGCCAGTTGAGAGCCTAGAGTCCTTTGGAGAAGAATACTCTACCAGCTGTTTTAAAATTTTCTTCATATGTACAGTTGGACATGACTGAGCAACTTCACTTTCACTTTTCACTTTCATGCATTGGAGACGGAAATGACAACTCACTCCAGTGTTCCTGCCTGGAGAATCCCAGTAATGGGGGAGCCTGGTGGGCTGCCATCTATGGGGTCTCACAGAGTTGGACACGACTGAAGTGACTTAGCAGCAGCAGCAGCAGCAGAGGGATCTGAGAAAGGGAGTATCTGCTGCCACATCAGTAAACAAGGATGTCACAGTCATCAGGGATTGCAGCCCTCCAAAGTGATGCTCCTGAGCCCTGAGGGTACTCAGGGAGAAAGAATACTTGCCATCTATCATCCCCACTACTGCCACTCCCTATGATGAGCCCTGAGGAAGCTCAGGGTGTCAGAAACACAGATTCTGGCCCCAGACAGCTGAGGTGCATATCAAAGGAAGGATTTCAGTGAGCCTCTTGCATCTTCCAATACACAGACAAGTGCTATTTTCCTTAACTTAGATTATCTACTTTTCTTTAAGTAAAAATTATCTTTTGATGTTCAGACTACCTGCCCTTTGTTGCAAAACTTCCTTATAACCTGATTCCTCCCCTCAAGTCCTCAGAGCAGTTTTCTCAGGGTTACTTACGGTAGTGTGTCCCAGGCTTGAAGTCTCAAAGATTCCTACGAAGTAAAACGTAACTCTCAGCTTTTAGGTTGTGGCTATATTTTGAGTTAACAGATCCATCCTCAGTGTTAGATATGGGATGAATACACTGTGGTCAAAACTCACCCTTCCTTTTCTTGTGCACACGGAAACTTTCCTGCCTTCACCCTTCTTAAGACCACTATAATCTGTAACTTTACAAGATCAAAAAGATCAAGCATGCAAACACAGAGCCAGAGGCATGTTCACATATGGAAAGTTGTATGCAGACTCCACGGAGCCCTATACCAAGTCACAGAGGTGGAGCCCTGTACCAAGGTCACAGGATAAAATTCTCTGGAACTGACCAAGCCCCGTAACAACTGTTGCCATGAGCCTCCGGATCAAAACGGGCTAGTTCCTTGACCCCATATTAGGCAAAATACCCACCCTATTACCCTGGGTTGCCATGTCCTACTCCAGAGAATCTTCCCAATCCAGGAATCAAACCCACGTCTCTTATGTCTCCTGCATCATCAGGCAGGATCTTTACCACTAGCGCCAACTAGGAAGCCCATAGCATCCTAACCAATCACCTAATGCCACCCTTCCAGTGGAATTTTCTCTGTCTTGAAGCTACAAAAATTGGCTACTGGCCTGAGAAAGGGATTGACTCTCCCTTGAGCTGGCCTGCTGTTCTAAAAGCATCTCCCATTCTGATAAACTTTATTCTCCTCTCATTCTGCCACATGTCTGAAAATTCTTTTCCAGCTTGTGCACAGACCGCGCTACATGCTGGTTTAAAAACCAACCCAAGATTAACATCCTAACCATGTACTCAAGTGGAATCTTAGAAATAAATGTTAGGCCATACAGATTACTCCAGCAATGTTACAGGGCTAACAGTCTACATGCTGCTTTTTCAAAAAGCATCCACCTAAATAGAGATGATTATATTTGGACATTTATATGTTTATTGTCTTCCTCCCTACTCCAAATTATAAGTTCTTTGGGGAAGAGAAGATCTGTCTTATTTATTGTCGATTCTCTATTTCCTCATACGTAATGAGGATCCCAATAAATAGATAACTTATGAACAGACCCATCTTATCTCTCCCACCACCTACAAGTAGGATAAGTTAAATGTGGTGAGTAATATGGCTAAGACACAGAGGGAGGGCCATTCAAGAGAGGTGGCATTTGGGTGGTGTCAGACTGTAATTTGTAATGAGAAATATGTATTTGGTCTTAGTCCACATTCCTGGCTGGCAGTTCCCAAAACCACAGGAATTTGCTAGCTTGGAGAGTGATAAAGTGTCTATTTTTATGTTAATGGGGTTACTTCTGTATGACACCTTTGACTGTGGCCTGGTTGCCAGGGGAAACAACCTGGATTAGAGAGTTAGAATTTACAGTCCCACTCCTTGACCTCCTAGGGATGAGAAAGGAGCTGAAGATTAGTTCAATCAGCCATGCCTGTGATTGTGAAAGGGAAGAACTGACTCCGTGTTGAATCTATTTCTTTCACATTAAATTTTGCTTCCCATCACTTTTGTTTACTGAAAGGATACTGTTTACACATAATGGCCTACCTCAGGGAACCTTGCCCCTCTGCCTGAATATTAAATCCAAGTGCCTTTGTTCAGGACCCTGTCCACCTGTGGATGGCTGCAGGAATGAAGAAATTAACATTTCCAGTCCCCAAGGCTAGCCATTTCAGGAGATATTTGCAAGATTAATGGGCTTTTTACTTTACTTCCTCACCTCTCCCTTCTCAGTGCTATAAAAGAACCTGGCATCCAGACCCCAACAAGATGGTTATTTTGAGACATTAGTCTTTCAGTCTTCTCAATCAGCAGACTTTCTGAATAAAGTCATATTCCTTGTGTTATCACCTTGTCTCTAAGGTTAACTGGCCTGGGTTAACTGGCCTGTCATGCAGTGAACAGAGAGAGACTGGTCTCAGTAACACGATATAATCAGTCATGCCTTGGTAATGAAGCCTCCTTAAAACCCCAAAAGGACTAAGTTTATAGAACTTCCAGGTTGGTGAACACATGGAGATTTGGGGAAAGTGGTGTTTTTGTAGAGATCATGGAAACTCTGCTCCCCTTTCCTAAACCTTGCCCTGTGCCTCTCTTCCATCTGGCTGTTCCTGAGTTAAGTCCTTTGTAATAAACCAGTAATCTAATACATAAAATATTTCTCTGAGTTTTATGAGTCACTCTGGCAAATTAATCAAACCTGAGGAGTGGAGTGTGGGAACCTCTGATTTACAGCCAGTTTGTCAGAAGTACAGATATCAACCTGGACTTTCAACAGGCCTCTGAAGTTGTGGGGGACAGTAGGACTGAGCCCTCAACCTGTGGAATCTGGCTGTATCCAGGTAGATAGTGTTGGAATTGGGTTGAATTGTTGGCCCCTAAGTTGATGTCCATAGGTTGGCTTGTTGGATGTATGGGAGGAGCCTCCCCCATAACCCCCAACACTGGAATTTAATGGACAGAACACAAAAGAGGTGGAGTTCTGAAGAATGATGACGGGGATGATGTGGGGAACAGAGTTCTGAGCAGAGGGAACCGCCGATGCAAATGTCCCCTGAGAGAGACCAGTTGAGCATTTTCAAGGAAAGAAGAGGAAACCAGTGTGACCAGCCAGGGCAGAGGAGCAACATCATGGAGTGGATGAGATGAGGTCAGAGATCCAGATGGATGGCACAGCACATCTAGGAGCTGAGGAGCTGTGATGCCGATCCTGGTGCAGTGGGCAACTGTGTCGGGTCTGGAGCAAAGATAAGGTGGGAGAGACCTTGCTTCTGCTTTAGAAATATTGGAATCAGAGGATCTGTATGTGTGTGTGCTCAGTCGTGTCTGACTCTCTGCGACCCATGGACTGTAGCCCACCAGTCTCCTCTGTCCATAGAATTTCCCAGGCAAGAATACTGGAATGGGTTGCCATTTCCTCCTCCAGGGTATCTTCCCAACCCAAGAATCAAACCCAAGTCTCTTGCATCCCTTCTGTCTCCTGCATTAGCAGGTGGATTCTTTACCACTGCACCACCTGGGAAACCCTCAGTGGATCTGAACTCATCATCAAAATTCCACTTGTTGCTAGCTTGGTATTGAGATATGCCCTCCGATTAAAGATCTCTGCATGTGCTACAAAGGCCAGCAACAGGGAAGTAACAGAGCAACAATGTGCAGAGAGCACTTTTGTTAGAAGAAACACTGACTGAAGCCTCCCATCCTGGTCAAGCACCAGAGAAACTGTTTGCATGAGTTGTTTTATGACAGGAGGTCCTGGTAAGGAACATGGAACTAACAAGCCGCCATCAATCAGAATAATTTGGGAAAAGTCAAAAGAAAATGTCACATGTCCTACCAGCCTCCCAAAATCCTCCTTGCTGGAATCCTTCTTGGCTGAACAATGCATGCACCACCAGGAAAGACCCTGAGTCAGAATGGCCAGAATGCCTTGAGTTCCCGATGCAGGAATGGATGCTCTGAAAAGCCTTCGCAATAAAACTCACAGACCTTCTCTGCTGGTCCAGAGGTTAAGAACCCACCTGTCAATGCAGGGGAGCAGGGGACACGGGTTCAGCCTCTGATCAGGTAAGATTCCACATGCCAAGGAACAACTCAGTCCATGCACCACAACTGCTGAGCCTGTGCTATAGATCCCGGGAACTGCAATTACCAAAGCCTGCGTGCCCTAGAGCCCATGTGCCACAACAAGAGAAGCCACTCTTGCAATGAGAATTCCACACACTGCGATGAAGCGTAGCCCGCTGGCTGCAACTAGAGAAGGCCTGCACGCAGCAATGAGGACCCAGCACAGTCAAAAATTAATTAGTGAATTAAAAAAACTCACAGATGTTACTAGGGAGTGAACTGTATTCCCTCCAGTTTCATATGTTGAAGCCTTAACCCCCTGTGTGAGTCTGGAGATAGGACATTTATAGATGTAATGAAGATGAAATGAGGTCATAAGGGCAGGCCTCTCATCTAATATGATCTCTGCCCTTATAAGAAGAGGAGGAGACACCAAGGATGCCTGCAGACAGAGAAAAAGGTTACGTGAGGACACAGCCAGAAGACAGCCATCTGCAAACCATGGTGTGTATTGTACATTTTTAAAAGTTAATTTCCCTGTTGCCTCCCCGTCCCCACAAAGACTGTGAGCACCTGCCCAGGTGACCAGCTACATCAATGGGATAAGGTTGTTTCATGTCACAAGTGACCTAGTAGTAGTGGGGTGTCGGTCGCTCAGTAGTGTCCAACTCTGTGCGATCCCATTGACCGTAACCCACAAGGCTCCTCTATCCATGGGATTTCCCAGGCAATAAAACTGGAGAGGGCAGCCATTCTCTTTTCTGGGGGATCTTTCCCAGGGATAGAACCCAGGTCTTCTGCAGTGCAAGTAGATTCTTTACTATCAGAGCCACCAGAGAAACCTGAGTGTGACCTAGTGATATTCAAACGCACCAGTGAACCCCCCTCATGCTTCTGTAACTCCACCCCGACCCCCAGTCAAGGTACTTCCTACAGGTCCCCGCCCCTCCTTGGCAGCCTCCCTGCTTGGATGAACCTGCTCCCTGGACTCTCCTCCCATGTGTCCCCCTGTATGGTATGCACCTCCCCAGCTAGTGATCTCCGGTGACTTTGGCCCGCAACAGCTTGGAGCAGGGCCTGGGTTCCCTGCCAGAGATGGGCTGGGTTGTGGCAGCAAAAGTACCCAGATCCTAGTCACTAGACCAGTGATCAGTGACAAGGGCCCTGGCCCTTCGGCTCTGCAGAAAAGAATTTCCACAGAGACAGAAGTTAGTGAAGCAAGTCGAGTATTTATCAAGAGGAAAAATTACAGTACGTGTGGATAAACACAGGACAGATTCAGAGGGAGAGTTGCTGAGTTGCATCCTCGTGGTAGTTTGAATTACTTTTATGTGGTTTTTCTTCTGGGTTTTCTTTTGTCCACGGTCATTTTGATTGGCCTGGGCCATGGTCCATATTTGGTGTTTCTCAGGATCTGCTCATGTATGCACATGCATCTCTTAGTCAAGATGGATTCTACCACAAAGGCCTATGGGTAGAATATCCCTTGTCATGACTCCCTTTCGGCCTCCAAGGAGCCTTTTGTGCACATATGTGGTCGGGGAGGTCTACTGACTTCTGGAACAAGAAATATGTGGTCTCTGCAGGGTCCAGCCTCCTCCCTTAATTGCCCTGAGATTCTTGTCTTGGAGTTTCAGTCAATAGAGAATGAATCTCCAATTGTTTTACCCTGGGGGGAGGTGGGCCCATCTGCCTCCTGCCTCACTAGCACATATCAGTATAATAAATCTAATTTCCTATGCCTAACCAAGTATTATCTCCATGGCTGTATTGGAGTGACCCTTAAAGACCTCACAAGGGGACTTACTTCTCCATCCACAAGACAAGCAGAAAGGGTTCAAGAGAACCCAACCTCACTGACACCTAGACCTCAGACTTTCAGCATCCAGAACTGCAAGAAACAAATTTCTCTTCTTTAAGCTTAGTGGCTGGTGTTTGGTTATGGTGACCCTAGCAAACAAATGCAGTCTCCAATCATACACTCATCCTCCCCAAAGCCCAGCATCAGCACCTCATACTTCCTTCTGGTTTGTCTGAAACTGGAGAGGGCTCCCTGAACCTGAGACTTGTGATGCTAACCCCTGGAAAGGCCCAGACAAATCAGAAAGAAGTTGGCCACCCTATACTACCACAACCTTCCCACACCCAGCCTTCAGAAAAGGACCGGAAAGAGAAGAGGAAAAGTTGACTTTAGAGCCCCATGTTCTGTTGCTTATCATCTGGGACATAGCGCTGACCTACCCAGACCTGTGAGCAACAATGTAGAACTTCATCTGGCCTGAAAAAGTGAAGCAGAATTTAAAGCTTTCAATTAAGAAATACTTATATCTATTAATGCATATACATGGAATCTAGGGACTTCCCTTGTGGCTCAGCTGGTAAAGAATCCTCCTGCAAGGTGGGAGACCTGGGTTTGATCCCTGGGTTGGGAAGATCCCCTGGAGAAGGGAAAGACTACCCACTCTAGTATTTTGGCCTAGAGAATTCCATGGACTGTGTAGTCCATGGGGTTGCAAAGAGTCGGACATAACTGAGCGACTTTCACATTACACATTACATTACAAGGAATCTAGAAAGAAGTTACTGATGAACCTATTTGCAGGGCAGCAATGGAGACACAGACATAGAGAACAGAATTATGGACACGAGGTGGGAGAGGAAGGGGAGGGTGGGAGGCATGGAGAGAGTAACATGGAAACATAGACACTACTATATGTAAAATAGACAGCCAATGGGAATATGTTGTTTGACTCAGGGAACTCAAACCAGAGCTCTGTAACAACCTAGAGGGGTGAGATGGGAAGGGAGGTGGGAGGGAGGTTTGAGAGGGAGGGGACATGGATATACCTATGGCTGATTTGTGTTAATGTTTGGCGGAAAGCAACACAATATTGTAAAGCAATTATCCTTCAATTAAAAATAAATAAATTTAATTTTTTTTAAAAAAGAAATAACTTAAACAGGCTTCCATGCATGCCAGGTGCTCTACACACAGTGATCAGGGAATCCTTATACAACCTCGTAAGCTGGTACCACTATTATCCAATTTTTCAGAGGAGAGAACCGAGGTGCAGAGGAATGACTGGTGCCAGGTCACACACTGTGGCTGACACATCACTGTGTCCAGAGTCTCAGGCATTCCTCTTCGCACGCTGGTCATGGTAGGACAGTGCAATGCATCAGTAAATCTAAGCAACCAAGGCAACCAGCGTGAGAGTTACTCTGGTTTGTTTTCCACAGATGCATATGGCCATGTCCTTGATACTGGATGGCAAGAAGCTTCCCAGGGGTATCTGTCTGGCCCGCCAGATTGGGTGGTATCCCAACAATCTCAGTGATCGTAAAGAGGCTCAATGCTCAAGGCTCAAAGCTCATATCCTGCAGTGCCCTTAGCAGAGTGCCTGGTGCAGAGTACAGCGCATTCAGTGAATGCAGTCACAATAATAATGGGCTTCCCTGGTGTCCAGCAGTAAAGAATCTGCCTGCCAATGCAGGAGACTCAGGTTTGATCCCTGAGTCGTGAAGAACCCCTGAAGAAGGAAATGGCAACTCACTCCAGTATTCTTGCCTGGCAAACCCTATGAACAGAGGAGCCTGGCAGGCTGCAGTCTGTGGGACGAAAAGAGTCACACAAGTTAGCAACCAGACAACACCACAACAGCAGTAATAATAGCCACCACAGCCACCAGCCCCTTTTCGATGTCAGTCTCTGCATTAGCTTTAAGAGTTTTCTGATTTTCCAAGCAAATATTCAAGAGCTAAGTGTTCTTCCAACTCAACACCTTAGACAAGCTTCAATTGAATAAGATTCAAAACACAAGGTCAGAGCGCCCTCACACCCTGGACCAGCACTTGAAAGCAAAAAAAAAAAGCTGCCTGGTTCTCATGATGAAAAAACTCCACCATTGATTCTGTCCAGCCCGCCAGAGAGCAGTAACCTATCCCATCTCCCATTTCAGAGATTAACGCCTTAGAAGCCCCCGGTTTATTTACAGCAAACGTTCAGCTGCTGGTCCTCTCCAACGTAAGTGAATTTCAAAACACTTTAAATTCAGGATAAAGCAGTGAAATGGGAAAATCTTTACACTCCAATAAGACATCATTACTGGCAAGCATATTGCGCTTTCAATATCAGACTGAAAACCGCCAGTGCATGAAAGGGAATGAGGGCATCTGTGTGGGCATCGGGCAGCTTGACAGATAGGACTCTGCTGGGGAGGAAGAAGCACTGGGGGACTCCTGATGAAGGGCTCCCCCTGCCTTTCTGGACTGTTAGAAGTTTCAAAAGATCGCATAGTTTCAAGCCCACATCCTAGACAAAAGTTGGGGGAGGGGAGCGTAGTTCCTGTTTGCTTCCCTGCAATTCTTCTAGGGGGTGTTCTGTTTATCAGTAGAGGGGGATAAAGGAGCAGGTTAGGCAGGGATCATTAGCATTTAGATTGCACAACTAAGAAACTGATGAGTGGAAGAAAGAGGTTGGGAGGGGAGACCAAGATCAGACACCACAAGTCCCTGAAATTGATCAACTGCCCTTAAATGGACATCTCAAGAATGGGCAACTGGAGGGAGAGAGGAGGGAGGTGAGGAAGAAGGGAAGGAAATCAGAGCAGGATGGAGAGAAGGACAGAAGAGAGAGAAAAGAAAAAGGGAAAGAATTAAATTGAAAAGGAAAAGAAAAGAAAGGCAGTGACATTGCCTGAGGATGCCAAGCACCACGTAGGCATCCTCTGCTTTATTCTATGAGAGAAAGATCTATTGTCCTCATGTGTTAATAAGGAACTGGAACTCAGAGAAGTTCAAGTTCTGATGGTCATAAGGCAGACCCCAATCCCACGCTCTTTGCACCCCAGGATGCCATTTGGTCTTCCCGTTTTCCCTGAGCCAAGTGTTCAAGGGCGCCCGCTCATTCAAGGCCACTAAGAGTAGCAGGAATGCTGACCATCACTAATTTTCTGCTCCATGTCAGATGCTGTGCTGGATACTTGTGAATAGTGTCTCATTGAATACCATTTAAAAACACTATCCCCATTTTACAGATGAGGACACAAAGCCTCAGAGAAATATGACTGAGGCCACACAGCTACTCTGCCATGGAGCCAGAATTCTCACCTGCTTTGTCTTCATTTAGAACCATTAACCTCAGTTCTAGTAACAACTCAGCTATTACCTTAAGGAGTGACCAAGGGGTTTCGACCTTCATAGGCCTGTGATCACTGAATAATTGTGTTCCCAAAGATATCCATGTCTTAATCTCGGAAACTTGTAAATATGTTACCTTACAAGACAAAGAGGATTTTGCAAATGTCATTAATTTGGGGGTTTGAGATGGGGAGATTTTCCTGTATTACCTGGTTGGGCCTGTATGACAAAAGTCCTCATATAGGAAACAGAGAGGCACAAAGGTCAGGGACAGAGTCAAAGAGATTTGAAGATGCTGTGCTTTTGGCTTTGAAGATGAAAGGGAGGGTCACCTTTACAAGCTGGAAATGGCAAGGAAACAAATTCTCTTCCAGACCCTCGGAAAGAGAGCAGCTATGCTAACACTTTGATTTTAGCCCAATAAGATGCATTTTGAGCTTATTTTGTGTCATTTTAAGCCACTAAGTTTATGGTAATTTGTTGTAGCAACAGTAAGAGGCTAATAAATGCTGAGGCAGTCCAAGCGCAGGGTAGAAAAGAATTTCCAGATGCAGAGCATTTTAGAAGAGAGTGAGTTTATTAAGAACAAGGAGCACTGAGAGCACAGTGGGCTGACCTGACAGACCAGGGAGAGTCGACAGTTTTCATGGGTTAGTAGCCAATTTTTAGAGCCTCAAGACAAGGAAAATTCCTGCTGGAAGACTGGCATTAGGAGATTGGTTAGGGCTTCTTGTAGCTCAGTTGGTAAAGAATCCACCTGCAATGCAGGAGACTCTGTTTTAATTCCTGGGTTGGGAAGATCCCCAGAGAAGGGATAGGCTACCTACTCCAGTATTCTGGCCTGGAGAATTTCGTGGACTGTATAGTCTATGGGGTTGCAAAGAGTTGGACATGAGTGAGTGACTTACACTTTCACTACGGTGCTATAGGGTGACTACCAAGGTAGGCATTTTTGCTGAATTTGGAGTCAGGAAGCTTGTTAATGATGATCAGGGTCCTTTTTGGCAATGGTTACAGAAGGGCTCAGTCAGTTTTGGAGGTGACCTTGGTTCTGGACTCTGCTTCTGTGGTCTTGGTACAAGGCTTGCCCCTGTGGCCTGGGGGCAGGACTCAATAATACAGAGCTTCAGTTTCCTTATCTGTCAAACAGAAATTATAATCTTGGATCTGCCTATCCCGTGTGGCTTTGATGTAGATGCATTGTTTTGGATCCTTATGTTGGCCCTGAATGTCAGCATCAATGCCATGTCCTAGGACATCCCAAAAGAAAACCATGCTGCCCATACTAACTTTGCCCTGTCCAAAGAGAGTTGTCAACTATACTTTCCGCTTCTCAGTCCATACTCCTTCAGAGCTCTGTGCCGCTTACTTCAAAAATAACCAGCTGGTCTACTGGACTCGGTGAAGGATAAAGTCAAACACTGAAAAAATCAGTGCCCCAGATGGAGAGAGACTGAATCTTGATGGCATTGCTTGAGCTCCTGGATCCAGTTATGCCTGAAGTCAATCCACGCTTGAAATTTTCAGTTAGGTAAGTCAAAAAAATTCTCATTTTTGCTTAAGCTGACTTGAGTTGAGCTACTGTCACATATGACTTAGAGCATTTAGGCCATTTACTATGTCCCAGACCCTTTACCACAAAGCTATGTTCTGACAATCCTATACAGTGGGAGTTCTCCCTTTACGGATCAGAAAACCAAGGCGCAAATTACTTAAGCAACTTGCCCGAAGTGCAATAGTTCATAAGTGAGTAAGAGTAGAATTCTAACCAAAGTTTGAGTCCAAAATCTTCATTCTTTCCCCAGCACTAATTTTTAAACTTTCACTTAACTGGAACACAGCTTGGGGGACCATAAAGTCAAATCAAAACTACTATTTCTCTGAGGTCTTTACACTCGCACTAAAAAGAATAGATCACAGTTGTTGTTAAGTCCTACCATAGATCCTCTTAAAATCGCCACTGAAAATCTTATTAAGTTTTCTGTTCAGAAGGTAATGCTTGGTAGTAAAAAGATACAAGCTCTTTGTGAAACAGTTTGTATCAGAAAATATGTTGTAAAAGCTGTGGGCTGCCAAGTAGTCGCCAAAGGAGTCATTTTACTTAAATTCAAATAACATCTAGAACACTTAACAGCTGGAGATTTCTTTTAGGAAGGGGTTTATTTGTTTGTTACAATACTAGGGAGATTGAATGTTGCAACTAGAATGGCTGGAAATATTAACGTTTAACCCATAAATCATCTCCTTCTGCCTCACCTCAGAAGGTGCTTTCTATGTCTGTCTGATCAGCTGGGTTTTTGGTTGCTCATTTGATCTGAACCTGGGTGGGTGAGAGTGGGTCTTTTTGTCCTGTCAGTCTGATCTAGAGATCACAAACTCAAGTGCCAATACGAATATTTAGGTGAGTGAGGAGCCAGGAGTGTAGTCTTTTTTCCAAAGTCCCTTGATCTACTTCCTTTCTGTTTAATCTTCAAACATGGATGATTACTGTTTGCATCCAAAGTAAAATATGGGGTCTTGACACACACAGCGTGTCAATGAGTCACTCTACCTTTCAATGTTCTTATTTTTAAGGATACCTAGAAATAAGCATGGATGGAACCAAGATTGAGGGGTGAGGAGACAAGCGGGGTTAATGGTAGAATGAGATAGATTGGAGAGTGTGTGACTGGGTAGCCAGGGACGTAGCTCGACTCTTGCTCAATTTTTTGGAAATGAGGCAAAGTCAAGCCAGAAATTTGGAAGTGAGTGTGAAAGCCACCGATTTCTCAGTGTTAACCTAAAATTATTTTTAAAATTGCGTTGGCCAAACAAAAACATGCAGGTGGCTAAATACAACCTGTGGGCCATTGGTTTGGGGCCGTTGGTATAGAGAGAAGGATTGAATAAAGCCAAAAATGGCTTGATGAATTTTTATTTTAAAGGGAACAGAGCTATTTCCTTGTGAAAAGAGATCTGAGATGGAAGGAGGAAAACGGGATAGCAATGGGGAGTTTGGGGAGAATGGGGGAGAAACTATAGGTATCAGCCACATTATGATGTGTGAACTCTTAGAAAAAAGGTGGAGAGAGAGGATTATAAGAGGCTTCTTTTTATATCCAGCAATGTAATTCCCTTTGCTGCTCCAATAGAAGACTTCAGTATGTATTAAATTGCCTTTTTTTTCCTTTTTCTAACATAGATTGAAAGTTCTTTTGACTCTACCACATAAGGGCTAGGTCACCTTGGACCCAGCATGTCATACCTCTCTGTGCCTCAGTTTCGTCATCTGTAAAGTGGGACTCCTAAAGACACCTACCTCTTGGAGTTAATGTTGGCAAAACTCTCGGCAGTGCCTGAACCTTTTAAATTCTCAGTGCATGTTAGCCATTATTATTTATTATATCATTTACCTTGGATAAATTGTCTAAACTCTTGGGATTTCTTTTTCCTTACATTTCAATGGGATATTTTAAGAAATCTGCCCCTTATATATATAAAACAGAATCAGTCTGTGGTACAGTAGAAGTTAAAATAACATTGTGAACCAACAAAATTTCAATTTTAAAAAGAGGAAAAATATCTGTCCCTTTGGGAGGATTATTAAATAACCTGGTATACAGCAGGTCCTTCCCCACTTATTTGTGGTTTCAGTTACCTGCGGGCAACTGCAGTCCAGAAATACTAAATGGAAAATTTCAGAAAGAAACAGTTCACAAGTTTTACATTGCACCCTGTTCTGAGTAGTGTGATGAAGTCTGCCTGTTCTGCTCTGTCCCACCTATGACATGAGTCACTCCTTTGTCCAGAGATCCTGCCTGCTAGACACGTAATAGCTGTCTCTGCTATCAGACGGACTGTCCCAGTGTTGTGGTGCTTGTGTTCAGGGTTCAAACCCTTGGGTATAAAGTTCAGTACTCTCCACACTCCAGGCATCTACTGGGGATCTTGGAAAGAATCCCCCATGGATGTGGTGGCAGCTATTGTATATACAGCCTTTAGCACACTGTAGACACTCAATTCATTGTTCCCTATGTCCCTGAGTCTCCTCTTCCTCCTGTTTCCCTCTTTCCTCTACTCTCCTCTTTTTCCTTCTTCCAGGGGAGCTCTGCTAAAGGCTTCTTGCAAATATATTCCAAAAGGCAGGCTAGGAGCAGATCATGCCGCTGAGAGTCCATGGCTGTGGGTTTTATTTCAAGGTGATGGGAAGTCATGGTTGGTCATTAAATAACAAGAAGGTCTGCAACAATTTTGAGTGTGTGTGTGTGTGTGTGTGTGTGGAGGGGGGGATATCAGAAGCTTTGAAAGCAGCCAAGAAGCTACACAGGTAAAGAAAGCGGCAAACTTAACTAAGGTACCAGAGGTGGGCAAGGAGTAGAAGAATCGAATTAAGGAAATGAGGAGGCAGAATCAATAAAGCCAGGCAACAGATTCAATATGAGGTTGAGAAAGGAGTGAAGAATGAAGACAAGGCTCAACCTCAGACAACTAGGAGACCATGATGCTTTTAACAGAAGTCTGCCCAGAAGAAAGATGGGTTGGATGAGCAAAGAGAAAATATCCTCCCTGGGAGGGGTCTGAGGAACACTAAAGCCTAAACATCTAACAGACAGCTAGAAGAGCGAGGATGGGACTTCATGGTGGTCCAGTGATTAAGAATCTGCCTCCAATGCAGGAAACAAGGGTTCAATCCCTGGTCCAAGAACTAAAAATCCCACATATCACGGGACAACTAAGCCCATGCACCACAACTACTGAGCCCAAGCCCTAGAGCCCATCCTCTGAAACAAGAGAAGCCATCGCAATGAGAAGCCAGTGCACCACAACTAGAGAGTAGCTCCTGCTCACCTCAACTAGAAAAAGCCCAGTTGCAGCAATGAAGACCCAGTGGAGCCAAAAGTAAACTAAATAAATTAGAAAAAATTTTAAAGGATAAAGTCTCCATAAAGATGTCCATGTCCATCTTGTCCTATAGCCATTGCCTATGGCAGGATCTGGCCATATGGTCAGTGACCACTTTCTGAATGAATGCATGAATGGACACTGGGCCAGAATTCAGACCAGAAGTTGAGGCTGGAAATGACTATTTTGGATTCTTCTTATATAGATCCATTAGCTGAAAGCACACAGCTTGACAGGGCAGCACGAGCAGAGAGTGAAGAGGCAGAGAGGAAAGGGGGCTCAAGGAAAGATCTTCCTGGGGAAGATGCTGACAGATGCTGTAGGTCTTTACACCAGGGTTGGTAAGAGGGGAAAGAAGAGTCAGCAAGGTGAATGCACACAAGAGAGATTATCAGAAAGTGGGTCTTCTATTCTGAGGCTAAGAACCGTTACATCAGCCTGCTGAGAAGCTGCAGCTTGGAATCCTAGAAGGAAGGATGAGGGCCCGCTGGCACCTGAACAAGAGATGCAGAAAAAGCAACAGAGTGAAAACCTCCCTGGCTTGTTAAATCCTGCTGGAAGCAAAAGAAATTCCAGCAGTTTCCAGGAAACTGTCGGGAGGAGGAATTGCCCCCCCCCCCAAGACAGCACAATTACCACATTCCCAGTGGGGCCAAGACACCTTGCCAGGGTGTCAAGAAGCAGGACTGTCAGTCTGCCAATTAAGTATTGATCCCCCATTGTCTCACTCTGTCCCTCCCAGCAATTCCAAAGATTCCCACAATCCCTCTGGGTCCGAGCTGCTTACAACAAAGTGAAAGTATCAGGTTGGCCAAAAACTTTGGTATAATATTGCAGAAAAACCCAAATGAAATTTTTGGCCAAGCTGGTAATTTCCCACTCACAACTATGATCTTCGCTAATCTTGCTTGGTCTTTCTGGACTGACTTTGCTCATAATTGACTCATCTCCTTGCTGTATTTCCTGGGTTACCCCCAAGGTATTGCCATTGAGGTAGAAGGAATTTCACCCTGCTATAAAAGGGCTCAAAATTGATCTTCAGAAAACAGTGGTGTTATTTCTTTTTAATTGTTGTGGATGTTCTCATGGTTCTTTAGAAGGGAGAAGGAAATATCCTTGCTAGCTCCATTGGAAGAGAGGGAGAAAGACATAAAATATTCAATTCCAAAGATATTCTTGAACAAAAAAGACTTTTTTGACCTCATACAATCCCTGTTCCAGGTCCCAGAATATGGTTGTTGTTGCTCAGTCATGTCTGACTCTTTGCGACCCATGAACTGCAGGACACCAGGCTTCCCTGTCCATCACCAACACCCGGAGCTTATTCAAACTCATGTCCATCGAGTCAGTGATGCCATCCAACCATCTCATCCTCTGTCATCCCTTTCTCCTCCTGCCTTCAATCTTTCCCAGCATCAGGGTCTTTTCCAGTGAGTCAGCTCTTCGTATCAGGTAGACAAAGTATTGGAGCTTCAGCTTCAGTATCCATCCTTCCCATGAATATTCAGGACTGATTTCCTGTTTGTTGACTGGTTGGATCTCCTTGCAGTCCAAGGGACTCTCAAGAGCCTTCTCCAACACCACAGTTCAAAAGCATCAATTCTTCTGCACTCAGCTTTCCTTATGGTCCAACTCTCACATCCATACATGAGCATGAGATCTTAGTAAATGTTTAGTCAAGCAAATTCATGCAATCAGAGAGCATTCACTCACAGACAATGCTTCTTATGGGTGAAATACAAAGATTTCAGACTTCAAGGTCAAAAACTATTCTTCCAGCTGGGTGTTCTATCTCTTGGAGCGAAGTCACTGTTCTCATCAAGCCAAACACCCTGCTTCTTCATTTAGTTGCTCACCAAGCATTCGGGTTTTACTCCACAAACTCCTTCCAGATTTGCCCTCATTCCTGTATACCCACTGTTACTGCCTTCCTTTAAGGTTTATCATCTGGAGCTAGATAGCATTATTACAATAATTGTGTCCCTCCTGATTCTAGCCAGGAGGAATTTATTCTAGTAACTGTACCCAATACATTTGCTAGTTATCTTTGTCAAATACAGTTAGATGATTATTCTCTTATATAATAAACCTCCTGGGAATCACATTTTTTCCCAGAATAAACTGCAAACTCCCTACAGAACTTTCCAGTCTCATCCCCCAGCTGCTTCTCCCATTTCAGCCTCTGTCTCGACCACTCTGAGCTACTCATTGCTCCTCAAATGCATCTGATGCTAGAATGTTTGTGTACATTTCCTTTCCTTCCCTCTTTTGCTTGAAGAGCATTTTATCTTCTAGAATCCCCTTGCCAGTCCTTCCTGAGTCTCAGACTTGGTCTCACTCACCCCAACTGCACTCTGCTTATGTCTTAAGTGTTGAAGCAAGTGATCCATCATCCTTTGTCCTTTGGGGAGACCAAAGACATCCTTTGCATCTCGTAAGAGAGGACACGATCCTTCTTGATGGAGTCTGTCTCCACTATTTCTTTCCTGAAATGCTCCCAGAGTGGAAAGGATAAACGGTATCATGTCCATTCGATATGTGGAAGGAGACAGTCTCAGGCAGGAGTTGTCACAGCAAGGCACACGTAGAAAATAGCACAGAAGCGTTGTCACTGTACCTTCTTAACTCACTCGCCAAGCATCTCTACAAGGCACCACATAGTACCTAAGAGTTTTTCTTACTCAGAACTCCATGGAAAAAACAAGTAGCTCTCAGTGGGAGCCTAGGATGATCTGCTCTGTCCTGCCAGCCAGCAAGCCTAGTGATTCCTTCTAGAAAGCTGAATTGTGTGATGTCGTGTGTATGTGTGTGCTCAGTCTCTTGGGAGTGTTCAACTCTTTCTGCCATCCCATGGACTGTAGTCTATCCATGGGATTTCCCAGGCAAGAATACTGAAGTGGGTTGCCATTTCCTCCTCCAGGGGATCTTTTTGATCCAGGGATTGAACCTGCATCTCTTGCACTGGCAGGCGGATTCTTTTACTACTGCACCACCTGGGAAGCCCATATAGTCATATCCAAAGAGGCAGAGAAAGGGCTTTTAGTAATTTAAGATCTAGGACTTCCCTGGTGGCTCAGATGGTAAAGAGTCCACCTACAATGCAGGAGACCTGGGTTCAGTCCCTGGGGTGGGAAGATTCCCCTGAGAAGGGAGAAAACCCACTCTGGTTTTCTGGCCTGAAGTATTCCATGGACAGAGGAGCCTGGCAGGCTACAGTCCATGGGCTCACAAAGAGTTGGACATGACTGAGGTACTTTCAGTTTTTTCACACTCAACTAGAAATAAGGATGTAAATCTGGAGTTTCAAACTCATATACCTACATAGCCCCATCACCACACATATACAGAGACACACACCTGTGTTATGACCAAGCTGAGTGGAGATCTCAGGTCCAGTACAAAGGTAGCCACCACCACTCAGTTCAGCTCCTCTTCTGCTCCCTTCTGCTGGACTGCTATTACAAGGCTTTACATGCCTCTGGTGGCTCAGATGGCAAAGAATCTGCCTGCAATGCAGGAGACCTCAGTTCAATCCCAGGATCAGGAAGAGTCCCTGGATAAGGGAATGGCTGCCCACTCCAGTATTCCTGTCTGGAGAATTCCATTGGCAGAGGAGCCTGGCAAAACTACAGTCCCTGGTATTTCAAAGCATCAGACATGAGTAAGTGACTAACACACGCAAAGACCAATTAGAAATCTAGATTTGTATGCAAAGCTTAATTTTATAAAATTTGAAAATAATATTTTAAAAAGTTAATCTTAGGGGAAAAGATGCATATTGTTAGATTAGGCCCATGAGCCCTCAGATCTCTCTATTCTGTTTCCCCTCCTTCTCCAAACAAAACATCCCAATACTCCACACCGATGCTTCCAACCTAAGTAACAGAAATACACTAAGGTCTCCAACTTACAGCTGAAACAAAGGCTAGAAAGCAAACCCACTAATGTTGAAACAAATGTTCTGAAGGAATCTCTGAGCCTTGTTCCAGCTGTCAGAATGAGGCTCACATATTAAGCATTCTGAGGACCTCATAAGACAACTTATAATTAAGAGCTAAATTATATATGATCAGCTGGCAAATTGAGTGTGTTGGGCCATAAAACAATGATTAGTCAGATCAATTTAAGAAAGTGACATTGCTTCATTGTCATCCCTAAAGCTGCTTCTTATCCAAGCCTCCTTGACCATTTCCTACTCCCCGGGTGGTATTCTTTCCTTGATTCTTTGAAATAAGCCATATACTCCTTCCTAAAGTACCTCAGAGGAAGCACAGAAAGTCTGGGGGCTCCTAACACCCATCCTTTCCATTCCCTCTTTGAGTGGGATGTGCAAATTTGCTTCTCCTTGGAACAGCATCTTGTACATATGGCATGTTCTTGGAGGAGATATGCCCGCCTCTCGGGGAACTCACTTGGGGCCATGCTGGCACTAGCATATGGCCTTCCCTATCAGAACTGGAACAGCAGGGCATGAGACTTTGGGTCAGCAGTCAATAGCACCTCAAATCTGGCTGCTATTGTGTATACACGGAAATAGGAATGGATTTAGATGTATTCATCTCTGATTTTTCGATTACTATGCTGAAATGTGAAACCCTGAGAGAGATCTGAAGTTTTCCATGTTATATATAAACCTTGCTTGGAAATTAAAAGCTTCTGTCTGCATACCCAATTCTATTGGCTTCTCAGCACCCATTCAATTGTCTTTTGATAATATTACCCTGATTTCCTTTTGGAAAAATTCTCTCTCCCCCACTGTCTTAGGGACTATTTTTCCAAATGTTTTATCTTACCCTAGTCAAAGTAAAATACTGTCATTTCTTCACTGGTTCATTTCACAAATGCTCACTGAGCATCTACTTTGTTTCAAGCACTGTCCTTGGTGCTGAAAATGTGGATTCATAATTAATAGTCACTGTCTTCTCACTTTTCAGTTTATGAAGCTTACATGCTAGTGTACAATCTGGCTTCCTTTGACATAAGTGGGACTAATTGTCAAGCTCCCTCTATGGAATTAAGATCTTATACAGAATGACACAATAACTAAAAATGATTGGACTCATCTATTCCAATATACTTCCAATAAAACCCTCCTGTTTTTGTTTGCTAGCGTCGATTTTTATTGCTTGTAAGCAAAGAGGCTCCACTAATGTTGGAGCTGCTTCTCAGCCCATCTGGCCACTAAGTTGCCTTAGGTACAACATCTTACCAAAATCTGGAGAGTTTTTTAAAATAATTTTGATAAAGATGATAAAACAAATTAGTTGAAAATAACTGAAGCTGGGCTTCCCTGGTTGTCCAGTTGTTAAGAATCTACCTCGCAATGCAAGGGACACTGGTTCAATTTCTGGTCTGAGAAGATCCCAAATGCCACAGAGGAACTAAGTTCAAGTGAAACAATTACTGAGCTCTAAGTCTAGAGCCCTAGAGCCACAGCTACTGGGTCCCAGGTACCTAGAGTCTGTGTTCTGCAATAAGAGAGGCCACTGCAATGAGAAGCCCATGTACTGCAACCAAGAGAAGCCCCCACTAACCACAACTAGAGAAAGCCCAAGTGCAGCAACAAAGACGCACCACAGCCCCCAAAATAAATAAATCTTAAAAATAACTGAATCCATGCTATAGAGAACATTACATGCAGTTTGACACTCTTTATCTCTCTCTCTCTCAAATCCTGTAGAAATCAAGGATATACAAAGCACAATTTTAAAGATAACTATTGGTATCTGGTGTCTTCTCACTAGGATATTGATGCTGTCCTTAGGTAGTGGTGACTAGAAGTATGCATGTTCTAGTTCTACTCTTATTTGATTTCTTCCATATTTTAACTTATCCACGTTTCCATCCCTCAGTGACTGGCATAGCTTACTGTTTGGAGCATGCTTTAGTAATTGTTTTTGCATCAGTGTATGCATGCTAAGTCGTTTCAGTCATGTCCCAACTCTTTGCAACCCTATGGACTGTAGCCTGCCAGGCTCCTCTGTCCATGAGATTCTCCAAGCAAGAATATTGGAGTGGGTTGCCATTTGATCCTTCAGGGGAGCTTCCCAACCAAGGGATCGAACTGTCTCTTATTTCCCCTGCGCTGGCAGATAGTTCTTTACCACTAGCGCCACCTGGGAAGCCCTCTTTTTTCAGTGCAAGCATTCTAATGGCTTGTCTTTCCTTCTGTCTGTAATAGTGTAGTTTCATGGGAGTCATGAAGGGAATACAAGTTTCTGAGATGTGCCACTAACGCAGCCTATTTCTTTCTTTCTTTTTTTTTTTCAGTAAAACATATTGTTTAATTCTGTGTTCAGCAGCTCCATTTATAGGGGATGGGTTCTTTACTATATGCTTTACTATATACTATATACTTTGCTATATACTGATGGCATATAGCACTCACCCTGACCTGTAAACACAATTATAATTTCACACAGCAAATGACACTAAGAATGCTTAGTGTTGGAATTCAGACAAAAGAACCACCTAGAGGTGCCAAAAGGAAGGGATAAACTGATGAACCAGAGTTTACTTTTTGATCCAATCCTCCCCAGTCTTTGCCTACCACTACTAAAGTCCACAGTGGAAGGAGTGTTGTAGAACCTCACTATAGAGAATCCCCCTACCCACACCCTGCCCCAGACCCACCATCAGTCAAATTCATATGTTGAAATTGAATCTCCATATTGAGCATATCTAAAGATGGGGCCATCGGGAAGTGATTAAGTCATGAGGTTTTCGCCTTCATGAATGGAATGGGATTCACCCAGGCAATGGCAGTGAAAATGCTGTGTTCCAACTACTAGGCAACCAGGGAACTCCCCGGGGGCATCTTTTTATAAGGGTACTAATCCCATTCAGGAAGCAACAGTTAGAACTGGACATGGAATAACAGACTGGTTCCAAATAGGAAAATGAGTATGTCAAGGCTGTATATTGTCACCCTGCTTATTTAACTTATATGCAGAGCCTATTTCTTTCTAAGCTGAACTGCTACACAAAGGCAGAACACAGAACTTGTTTTGGTTATTTTCAGAGTCTAAGCAGATAATGCAAACAAATAAATAAGAAAGACATAGGGCACTCTAAGGCAATGAGAGCCTGGATATCAGAGAGTATGTGCCTTCCTTTATAAAACCAGCCACCACCCAGCTGTTGCCATACAGAAATGTGGCGTCAAAATTGCCAGATCTTCCCAATTTTTAAAAAATATTTATCTCTTCATTTTTGGTTGCTCTGGGTCTTTGTTGCTGCAGGTGAGCTTTCTCCAGTTGTGGTGAGTGGGGGCTCTATTTGTGGTGCATGGGCTTCTCATTGAAGTAGCTTCTCTTGCTGCCAAGCATGGGTTCTAGAGCATGCCAGCTTCAATGGTTCCTGCACATGGGCTCAGTGGTTCTGACTCGTGGGCTCTAAAGCATAGGTTCTGTAGTTGTGGTGCATGAGCTTAGTTGTCCTGAGGCATGTGGGATTCCCAGACCAGGGATCAAATTGATGTCCCTTGCACTGCAAAGCAGATTCTTAACCACTGGAGCATCAGGGAAACCCAGATCTTCCCATTGCTCAAGAGAAGTCTTGAAATCTGGACTTGTGAATAAATCTACCAATTTTTGGATTTTGGTGATTAACTAAATGGGAATTAATGCTTAAAGACCAAACAAGATGTGTTTATGGCTAGATTTTAGTCTAGGCACTCGGTTTCCAGCTCTGGATCTTTCTTCATCTCTACAATGCATCCCATAATATATCAGTTTGCTGTGCTTCTGGCAACTTTAAACTTTATGTTTTGTTCTTCATTATTCTCTTGCCTTGTTTGAAATTGATAACCTTATTCCATACCACTTGCTTTATGGTGTTGCTCTAGGAATTACCCCACACTCTGATCCTTAGTCGCCCTTTGACTTCATTCCAAGCCTGAGGATGGTTGGCCAAGCCTTCCAGCCTCCAGCCTCTGCTTGAATGCTCTCCATGACAGGGAATTTACTACCACCCATAAGCAGATTCCATCATATGAAGCCATATAATGTAATGGAAAGCCAGCAGATTTTGGAGCAAAATAAACACAAGTTCATCCCAGCTTGGTTACTTAGCCTGGGCAAGCCACTTTCATCTGTTAAACAAATACTCATCTGAGGATTTAAATGTGATGACACTGGTCAGCATGGTGTCCCTTTCACATAGGAAGTGCGAGGATCATAGCAGTGGTTTCCAATCTATCGTTTCCTGTCCATTTGTCTCGGGAATGCCCTCCTGAGTATATGTCAAATCTCACCGCCACATTGTGGTCTTTCAAAAGTAAGAGCCATGTTCATATCTCCCCATGTGCTTTCTAGACTCAGTGGAATCAGTCATTTCAAGTGTAGAGAGACCCCATACAGACATTCACCCTGGTCATTCCTGGGTTTCAGACAAGATGCAGAGGTGTTTATGCAGTCATGATTATTTGGAGAGACAGCAATGAGCAGTCCTTATAAGAGCCCTTAGTTCCTTCCCCAGGAATCGAACCTGGGTTGCCTGGAGGAAAACCAGGAATCCTAGGCCACCAGGGGCTAGAGGCTAGAAGAAAATTTTCCCTGGCTGTTGCCCCCATTGAAAACAAGAAGGTTTCAAAGAGGCAAAAATTGTAAAAACAGGTACAAAAATATTGTGTATTAAAGATAGCACAATGTATGGGAGAGCACACACAGAGAAGCAGTTTATTTAATTAAGTCAGAATTGAGGCAGAGATACACACCCAGTGAGAAAGTATACGGGCGTCCTCTATAAAGAAGAGGAGCACAGTAAGGAGGTGATTTAAGTCACTTATATAGGACAGTCCTTCCGGGTCTTTGTTTACCTTTGACCAATTATCTTGTTTCTTTCTTCCCTCCTGACTGGTCCTAGGAACCTTCCCAAGATGCAAGCATGACTTTTGCTAAGACAGACCCCACCCCAGGGCCCTGTGGATTCATATCCACACCTATTATGGGGTAGCACCCCCTCCATTTTTGACCCCCAAGAAGGCTTCCTGAGCATGTGCAGATAGGAAAGGTCTTCCTTGACCTTAAGAGTAGTCATCTTATCTCTTTACTTCAGCAGAGCTCAGCTTCTGCCATTAGCTCTGTCTTTGGAATATCTGGGTGAGAACAAAGTTTGAATTTTACTCCACTTGACAAAATACCAGCTGTCCAGCCCAGGGGCCCATCTATCTCCTACCTCAGGGATAGGGCCTTCTGGAAATCTGTGTGGGGGACTGAGGATCCACCTGGGGAAGGGGGTATCTCAGGAAGAGGAGATGGGTTTCCACTGGAGAGGGTTTCATTCAGTTTCAATGCTCCGATTTGAGAGGCAGAGGTGGGAGTAGGGTAAAGGTCTTTCTCAGGTCTGGGATTTGTGTCCACAGCACCTGTGGACACATGCCCAGCTGAAGACAGTGCATCAATAAATGAGCACAAGAAGAACAAAAGGAAAAAGCTGCTTGATTCTGTAAAATACAGGGACCCAGGGCAGGATGGTTTGGAAGCTCATGAGACTAACTGGATTGTGAGGGTAAGAGTGTTCCCATTGACACAGCCTTTGCTTCTCACCACTGCCATCCCCAGTAGACATTCCTCTCAGGATTAAAGGAATACTGGCTTATGCAGTGCTTTACACATGAGACTTGCAATAATTGTTATTATTCGGTGTGATGGTGTGTGGCTTATAGCGTCTGTGACTTGACAATCAAGTAATGAGCTATTGATGAAGGAAATGAACCTGATGACAGCTGGGGCTGGAGACCATTAATGTATGAGCCTTTTCCTGCTGATATCATCACCTGGCACTCTTTGATAATAGCTAATAATTATAACCACATTTATTGAGATGTTACTCTGTGCGGGGAGTGCTTTATATGGGTTATCCCATGTAAGCCTCACAACAACTCTATGAGAAAATTGTTATTACTATTCTTATTTACAGATAAGGAATCTGGGCAGATGAAAACAACACACTACCACTCAGTGTTGGGAAGTGCAGGCTCAGACACACTCATCACTAGAGAGTTTAAGAGGCACAAGTAGAGAAGTGGCAGAGTGTAATAGGGAAGAGCAAATCTAACCCCGCATTAGATCTGTTTCGTTTACTTTAGCCTTTACATTCTATTGCTTTTGCTTTGAATTAAGAATGCTGCCTATAGCTTGAGATATACAGGATAGTCCATTCTCAAGGCTCTGACCTTTAAGGGCATTAACACTTTTCCATTCATAGAGAGACAAAAAGTAGAACAGAACAACACTTGTCTTATTGGAGGTTTACAGGAACATCATGAACTGACCTACCTGAACAGGTGCAAGAACAAAAGATTCCTGCCCAAGAAGTTTGCAACAAACAACCACACTCCTCCCTATTTTAGTATAAAAGAGGCCTGAATTCTGACTGAGGTAAGGCGGTTCTCTAGGATGTCCTCCTGCCATCTTCTCAGTCTGCTGTCTTTTCAAATACAGTTGTTATTCCCTGCCCCAACAACTCATCTATCTCCCAATTTACTGGCCAGTCTTGTGATGAGAAGGACAAGTTTGGACTCAGTAGCAAGAGTACACGTGGTCCACCAAGCTCTGTTTGTCCTCAAGGAGAGTTGATGCTCTGATTGGGCAGAGTTGAGCTGGAAGCATCATAGGTGAGGATTCCATAGATCGAATCCTCTACTTGACTCTACTTCCCTATGGTAATAGGGAAAGGGCAGTGTCCATGCCTTCCAGATATTAATGTGCTTGTGAATCAGATGGGGATCCTGTTACAATGCAGACTCTGAGTCGTAGATCTGGGGTGAGGGCCAAGATTCTGCTAAGCTTAACAGCCCCTAGGGGATGCAAATTCTGCAGGTCCACAGATCACATCATGGGTAGCAAGGATCTAGGCAACTCTAAAACACTGGAGCCTGTGGTTAAAGAACTGTCCTTGTGGGGAAGGAGTAGCCTAATTCTGGTCTCAACTTATTCTGCCATTGAGCTAACTCAAACCTGCCGAATCAATTCATTGCTATATTAGCAGAGGGGACAGTTACAAGGAAATGAGGCCCTACAGCCACTCACATGGATCTCTCCTTAGTTCCCCAAATGAAGCTAAAATGCTTTGCTATTACACAACTTTAAAAAATTGTACATTCAATGTAGCAAAACCACAAAGTTAATAAAGTTGATTTTTTAACGTCAGCTTAATGTGACAGTAATATGTTTAATATTGTGGTAAGTCAGTACCCATTAAATGAATGGGATATAAATTACTATAGCCAAGTATCTTTTCCTTTTAGCAGTGTCCCTCAAATTTTTAGTGTGAAGTAACTGCAAAATTTATTTTTGTAAAGCTCATGATGATGCTATGTGGCCTTCAATTGATTCAAAAGTATCTTTTATCTGTTATGCTCACCTCTCTCATTTTTGCATTAGCCTGTGACAATGAAAGTCATATGTTACTGCTTTCATGATGACAAATCAAAATTTTCACTTAATAACATTAGAAGCCAAAGTCTTCTCTCATCAAAGTGTCTTTGGATTGCAAAAAAGAATCTTTGTTTTTATTCCTGACAAAATAGTTCTAAATGAATACAAGAACCAGAAGATGCAAAATTATGTCATCTTGTTTGTTTTTTCATTTTAAGTTACTTTTTAAAACATTTATTTTTTATTCCATCAAAGCAGTAAATTTTTACTTCCTAATTCCTCATGTGAGAATATATATACAGTATCAGCTCTGTTTCCATCTCTATTTCCCCAGCTCCTTCTGAATCGTTATTTTTATAAAGCTGCATTAACAGTACTTACCTTTGGTTCTACAATGGTTATTAGTTCCCTGAGAATTAGTCCCCTGATTAGTCAGTAGATTGATTCTGAAAATTGAAAACCAATAGTGATTTCATTATTATGACTGTTTAAATGTGGCTTACTACACATAATTTCTCTCTATGATTAAATCTTTCTTGTATGACTTTTCGCCTGGAGTTCAATTTTTTTGTAACTAATTACTTTCAGCCTATTTTAAATTTTGTTCAACCCCTTCCACAAATTTGGTATTCTATGAAGTCCTCCTGTTTCCCTAGAGAAGACCTCCTGAACCTCACAAGTCTGATAATGTCTTTATTCTACCATCTTATTTATTGATACTTTAGTTATGTACTGAATCCTAAACTGAAGTGATTTTCCCTCCAAAAGTCTAAAGTTCCTAATGTCCCAAGTTGTTGGTGAATAGTTATAAAGCTGTCTTTTTGTTTTGGTTTTGAATTTGCTCATTACTTCATTGCTACTCTCCCCTATCATTCATCTCTTGGTCAGATGTTCAGGGTTCCTGTGCTGATCTGAGGGTTTTTTGTATTTTTTTTTTTAATTTTCTACCTATGTGTTTTCCCATTCTACTTCTGAGATATTTTGCAGATCATTTTTCCAACTTTTAGATTAAATTATTTTCTACTCTGACAAATACATTTTTACTATCTGGGAGAAAATTTCTTGGTATGTGTTTATTCCATTTTCTTGGTACATGTTTATCCCTAACCCTATGCTTCTTTTAATGTTTTCTTAAACCTCTCTGAGGACATACCTTAGAGTCTGGGTATGCTCCCTCCTGTTCTTTGCAAGATTCCTGTTCCCTCTAGGATCATGTTGTGTGTCTGCCCATTTTAATGTGGGAGGTCTCTCATGTGAAGACCTTGAGCTCTATAAGCTCAAGAGTAAGTTAGTTAAACTTGATGAGGGCCCTGTGGCATGAGTGGACCTTGCTCATTTTGCCAATTTGCTCTAAGTGAGATCAGGAGGCAAGTAAATCCTAATCCAGTGAGTCCTTAAATGATCAAATGTAAAAGATGTTTCTCTGGAGCCTTCAAGTTTCTCCAGATGAGAATATTCCACTTTAAAAGTATTGGAATAGAAGCCTAGCTTCCAAGAATTATGTCTTCCAGAGTGAAGTGGATTTCACTGTTTCATATGTAGACTTTTTTTAATGAACTTTTACATTTTATATTGGGGCATAGTCAATTAGGCAGTTTCCCAGGTGGCTCAGTAGTAAGGTACCCGTCTGCAATGCAAGAGATGCAGGAGACAAGGGTTCAGTACCCAGGGTGGGAAAATCCCCTGGAAAAGGCAAAGGCAATCCACCTTCTTGCCTGGAGAATCCCATGGACAGAGGAGCCTGGCGGGCTACAGCCCATAGGGTCACAAAGAGTCGAACATGACTGAAGTGACCGAGCACGCACGCATAGTGGATTAACAATGTTGTGATAGTTTCAGGTGAACAGCCAAGGGATTCAGCCATGCATATACAAGTATCCATTCTCCTCCAAATGCCCCTCTCATCCGGGCTGCCACGTAACATTGGACAGAGTCCCTGTGTAGTATAGTAGGTCCTTGATGGTTATCCATTTCATTAGTCACCTTGTCTTTGACCCTACAGTGGTAATCTTTACCCTCTTTTATACCTGATACTTCGTACTTCTGAGACCCTTAACTATTGGGAGGACGTAGGGGCACCCTCCTCATTTAGATCCTCTTTCTCTACTTAACACTGGGCTATGGTTTCTGGATTCTGCCTCACCAGTTTTCAATTCTTCGTATTTTCTCCATCTTCCAGAAATTAGATGACATCATTCTTCTGATGATTCTCTTTCATATTCTCTTATCACTGAGTATTGAGATGTTATTTTCATTCCTATAGTAACATTTTACAGAGGTATTTGGGAGAAAGAATCTTGTCAAACAGTCAACTTCAACCAGAAGTCATTATTCTTACTTTCACATCAGAAATGCCAATCTACTGGCAGCCTGATCTGCTTACCTAGATGGTTAAAGGTAGGTGCTTCCTTTAATTGGCACCGATGATTACTTGATGTCAATGAAATTATAAACCACATGCAAAGACAGTACTTGATCTTAAGAATATGTGTCAGTTAAGATGGTATTTCCTGTAAGTAATAAGTGGCCTCAACTCAATGTGTTTAAACAATAAGAAAATGTGTTATCTCATATGTCATTAAGTTGGGGGAGGCAAGATCCACAGTAAGTAAAATTGGGACTCTGTTTATTTTTGAGATTTTATTGGCTGCTTGTCTCTGTGTGTGGACTCACATAGCTTCCACGTGGTGGCAAAATGGCTTCCAGGACATACACAGGGTGATTTTCTGCTTGAACACAAGACGACTTCCTGTGTGTGCAGAAGGTGACTTCCTTCATGGACACTAGAGGCAACTAGGGAAATTGCTTTCCCACTTTGGAATCCCATGAATGAGAGAGGAGGGGAAAAAACCTTATCCCAACCACAAAAGAGAAAAGTCATCCCGGCAATCTTAAGCCTACCCTACACTTTTAAGGCACCAGGGAATGCTAGTTTACTTAAATCTGTGTTTCTGAAACAAATAATTGCAAGCGAAATAGGACTGCCATGATTTGCAAAATGAAACCAGAATCCACTTTGAGAATGTGGGCTGAGTGAGATGCGGGCATACCTGAAGGGAAGATGGGGCTTTGAAAAAGATGACTGGAAAATAGGGCACAGGATGGTTCAATAACAGGGTCCACCATTGGTGGATGACCGAGGACACACTTATATTTTAAATTATTAGTGCCAGCATGACAATGTACCATTTAAGTATCCTCATGGAGCACCCTCGGGCACCTGACAACACATTTATGAAATGCCTAATAACCCTCACCACACTACTCTCTCCAGGGAGCAGGACTTTCCAGCAGTCACTGCCTCTATGCTCCCTACAGCAAGTAGACTCAATGTGCCCTCTGCGATTAAAGTTGTCTGAGGGGTCTTTTTTTTAATTAATTAATTTATTTTTTCCTTTACATTATCGTGTTGATTTTGCCATACATTGACATGAATCCGCCATGGGTGTACATGTGTTCTCCTTCCAGAACCCCCCTCCCACCTCCCTCCTGATTCCATCCCTCTGGGTCATCCCAGTGCACCAGCCCTGAGCACCTTGTATCATGCATCAAACCTGGGCTGGCGATTGATTTCACATATGATAATTTACATGCTTCAATGCCATTCTCCCATATCATCCCACCCTTGCCCTCTCCCATAGAGTCTAAAAGACTGTTCTATAAATCTGCATCTCTTTTGTTGTCTCACATACAGGGTTATCATTACCATCTTTCTAAATTCCATATATATGCGTTAGTATACTGTATTGTTGTTTTTCCTTCTGGCTTACTTCACTCTGTATAATAGGCTCCAGTTCCGTCCACCTGAGTAGAACTGATTCAAATGTATTCTTTTTAATGGCCGAGTAATATTCCATTGTGTATATGTACCACAGCTTTCTTATCCATTCATCTGTTGATGGACATCTAGGTTGCTTCCATGTCCTGGCTATTGTAAACAGTGCAACGATGAACGTAGGGGTACACGTGTCTCTTTCACTTCTGGTTTCCTTGGTGTGTATGCCCAGCAGTGGGATTGCTGGGTCATATGGCTGTTCTATTTCCAGTTTTTTAAGGAATCTCCACACTGTTCTCCATAGTGGCTGTACTAGTTTGCATTCCCACCAACAAGAGGGTTCCTGAAGGGTCTTTTTTAAAAAATATTGACTCATTTATTTACTTTGGCTCTGCTGGATTTTCACTGTTTTGTTTGCTGTCTGTAGTCAGGGAGAGCAGGAGCTACTTTCTAGTTACAGTGTGTGGGCTTCTCATGGCGGTGTCTTCTCTTGTTGCTTAGCACGGGCTCTAGGGCATTTGGGTTTCCGTAGTTGCTGCTCTTGGACTCAGCTGCAGCTCGAGGACTCCAGAGCACAGGCTCAGCAGCTGGGGCTCATGGGCTTAGTTGCCACACAGCATGTGGGATCTTCCCGGACCAAGGATTGAACTAGTGTCCCTTGCATTGGCAGATGGATTCTTAACCACTGGACCACCACAGAAGCCCTGTCTGGAGGATCTTAATTGCTGATACTGAGAGGAGAATCCCCATCAGAGTTTTGAGTCAGCTTTCTGGGAGGTAAAGCCGTGATGCTGTCCCAACCCCAGAGACATTTAAAAAAGAGCAACCATTATTACTATTCTCCAACACCACCATTCCTTTCTACTGCCTGACTTCAATTTACAGCTCATGCTCAGTTCTTGATCATGCTGCTATCTGCCTCCACCTCCTATATTAATACCGTGTGTGGGAGTAATTCATCTTCCAATGTATTACAAAAGTGTCAACCGTGCTAGGTTCATCCAGGCAACATTAAAGTTCAATTAAAACAGAAACTTGCAGAGTAAGTGAATGTTATCTTACCTAGGCCCAAGATTAATTTCTCAGACTTTGAAGGTCCAAGTTCTATTAGTAAAATCGGAAAAAATTATGTAACTTGGGAGAGCTGAGCAGGTCAAGTTTGAGTGACTGCTTTTATTCATGGATTTATTCCACACATGTTCCTGAATGTCTCCTATGAGAAAGCAGCTGGAGAAGACCCTTAGGGAGACCCAGATATTCTCCACCCATAGAGTGGTGTCTTAAATTGTTGTTGCTTAGTCACTAAGTCATGTTCAACTCTCTTGCAACACCATGGACTGTAGCCTGCCAGACTCCTGTGTCCATGGAATTTCCCAGTCAACAATACTGGAGTGGGTTGCCATTTCCTTCTCCAGAGGATCTCCCCGACCTAGGGATCAAACCCCCATCTCCAACATTGTAGGTGGATTCTTTATCCACTGGGCCCCCAGGGAAACCTCAGTGTCTTAAATAAAGTTCCTCAAAGACAGACTACTAAGATGGAGGTCTCTTGGAATTAGCACCTGTGAAACAGTGAGTGAAGCAAAACTGACAAAAAAAAGAAACTGAACAACAATGCAATTGCAGCAAAGGACTGAGCTCATTCCCACAGGGAGCTCTGGATGGGGGATGGCCTTTTATCGTTATCCTGAACTGAAGCAAGGAAGCCAGCCAGTGTGCCTCATCCACTTGACCAGTCACTGGGACTTCACAGCTCCTGAGGAAAGGCCGTAACTTTTGGCAAGGCAGCTTCCTTCAGCAGAAAACCATTCTGGCAGAATGACTCAGCTGTGAGCCATCCCCAGCCAACATTCCCAGAAGCTGAGGAATGAATGCTTTGGTTCTGAGGGGAATCTGGGCAGTTGCACCCCAGGGAGTGAAGTTAAAAATGTATAGCTTGACTTCTGGTCAAGGGAGAATTATAAGGTATGTGTCCTAAAGCTCTCCTGCTCTTTCAAACACATGGCAACAAATGACAAAATACAGAAATTAATTAGTGAACTTCCTTGGTGGTACAGTGGATAGGAGTCCACCTGCCAAGGCAGGGGATGTGGGTTCAATCTCTGGCGAGGGATGATTCCACATGCCATGGAGCAACTTAGCCCATGTGCCACAGCTTCTGAGCCCAAGCTCTAGAGGCCACGAGCTGCAGCTACTGAGCCCGTGTGGCCTAGAGCCTGTGTTCCACAACAAGAGAAGCCACTGCAATGAGAAGCCCATGCACCACAGCTAGAGAGTTGCCCCTGCTTGCTGCAACTAGAGAAAGACTGCACACAGTAATGAAGACCTGACACAATCAAAGATAAACAAATAAAAAGATTCTTAGGTTTTATAAAAAGTAATTAGTAAAGATGTGCCCTCATATAAGATATAAAAACAAAAATTTTAAGGATATATTCATATATTTAAAAGTGAAAACGTTAGTCACTCTTTGTGACCCCACAGACTGTAGCCAGCCAGGCTCCTCGGTCCATGGAATTTTCCGGCAAGAATACTGGCGTGGAACATTCCCTTCTCCAGGGGATCTTCCCAATCCAAAGTCTCCTCCACTACAGGTGGATTGTTTACCGTCTGAGCCACCAGGGAAGCCCATGTATATTTGACACATTGCCTTAATATGAATGCTCTTTCAGGGCCCAAGATGAGTCTTCATAGCAATGAGATGACTTTCTACAGTAATTAGAGCAATGTTTCCCTACTTGTATCCTATGAGAGTGAGAGTGAAAAATCAACCTCTCCTATAACCACAAAATTAAAATCTTACCCTCCAGTCTGTGTCTCCCCAATCCAAAACCAGTCAAGGATCATTATCTGTAGAGCAGAAATAGAAGGTGGTAAAGGGGATCCTGGAGCAGTCAAAAGGCAGCTGGGGGTTTGGCTCCTGTGAGAAGATGGGGACTAAACATTCCCCATGACAGGAAGGGGACAAGAGGCAAGATTACTACTTCAGTGCAGGAGATAGACTCTCTTTTCTCACCTCTGAAAGGAAGCTGGAAAAGCTGAGACTTGCTACAATGAGAGAGTGAGGCAGTCAGGAGGGAGTAAACACAGCCTCTCTCCAAAACTTGGATAAGCAGCCCAGTGGCTCAGTAGTGGCATCTGTGTTAGTCCAGCATGATCAACATGTGCCTTAATTCAACAAGAGAAAACCCGGTTCTGGACCAGGGGTTGTGGAGAGCCAGCTGCAAACCTGGAAGTAGAGAGTAGAGCAGAGAAAAAGAGGAGAGGAAAAAAGCTTTTCACTGCAGACGAGACAATAATGCAAAATAATAAAGTATTCAGTGAGATCTAATATTAAGAAAGAGATGCTATAGAGTCCACAATGAACAATCAACGAGTGGTGATTAATAAAAATTACAATAAGCAAATAATAGAATAACCTGAAGTTATTGTTAAAAGTAACACTTCCCTAGTGGCTCAGACCGTAAAGCGTCTGCCTACAGTGCGGGAGACCCAGGTTCCATCCCTGGGTCAGAAAGATATCCTGGAGAAGGAAATGGCAACCCAACCCAGTACTCCTGCCAGGAAGATCCCATGGACGGACATGTTAAAATAATGTTCCAGAGGGTGATATCAGCATCATGGTGGCATAAGAAGCCCCCCATTTTTGTCCACTTCTCTCCCAAACAACAACAAAGATGCAGTAGCCATCCATGGCCAGAAGTACCTTTATGGAGCTGTGAGATTCAGCATCATGTAGGACCTGAGAGGAGCCATACCCACATGTGTTGCATAATGTGCAGGCAGACCTTGGTCCTGGCTATGGACCTACTGTGGGCCCTGAACTGGCTCCAGCCCCTCTCAGTTGCAGCCCGTGAGCCCCCAGTAAACACCATCTTAGATAATCACCCACAGATAAGAGAGCCTTTACAAAAGTCTAGGTTTCAAGAGGACAAGTTCCAGTACACTGTTGGGGGAAAACAGATGAGTTGGAATGCACCATAGTGCATAAGATGAAGTTTTATTGGTGTACACATACAGACACACATGGACACACCACACATTTGAAACTACAAGAAAATAAATTTAATTTAGTTTTTCACCATATATACAAAATTAGAAATAGTCTAAAAATGTAAAAGGCAAAGCTCTTCAATCTTTTAGGATCAATATAAAAGAAAGTCTCACTAGGTAGTAAGAAGTTTCTTAACCAATATAGAGAAATTACTAACTATAGAGGACAATATGAATAAACACAAGTACATTAAAATTTAAAAAGTAAATAAATAAAGTATTTTGTTTACCACATTTCACTAGAGAAATTGGAAAGGTAGGTCGTAACCTGACATTTGTATAAATCTGGATTTTATAGTCACTTGGAAATGGCAATTCTGAATTTCAAAAAAAACACTATAAGCTCTTAAGCAAGTTCAAGTCTTTTCCTCAAACTGAATTTATACCTTTACTTTTTTCATAATCAGGCTTTGTATCTGTCACCATTAAAAGTCTGAATTTTAAACAGAAAAAAAGAATATATGGATGTATGTGTGTGAAAATAAAATGTTAATCACTCAGTCACGTCTGACTCTTTGCTATCTCATGAACTGCAGCCCACCAGGCGCCTATGTCCATGGAAATCTCCAGGCAAGATCACTGGAGTGGTTTGCCATGCCCTCCTCCAGCTGATCTTTCTGGCTCAGGGACTGAACCCAAGTCTTCCGTGCTGCAGGCAGATTCTTTACCCCTGAGCCAACGGGGAAGTCTCAATATAAACTCTAGACTGATATAATTAGGAAGAACTGGTGAATTGAAAGTACTACTAGAGTACCGTAAGATGCAGACAGATAAAAATATTTTTTCATTGAACAACTAAGGAACATAGAGAATAAATTGATAGTCTCTAAAATACATCTAACAGAAAAATTTTTAAGTATAGAATAAAGTGAATAGCAGAGTAGAAATATTTAAAAAGACGATGACTGAGAATTTTCCAAATTTGCTGAAAAATGCACCAAATCCAAGTCAACTATGTGAAAATGAATGTTCATCCAGACACATCCTAGGGAAATTTAAGGACATCAAGAAATAATGGCCTTTAAGCTACCAGAGGAAATAGATTACCCACAAAAGAATGACAATTACATTGTCAGCAGACTTCTCATCCACAACCATTAATGCCAGAAAACAATGAAGTAATGCATCTTCACAGTGCTGAGGGGAAAATGACCATAACCTATCATTTCATACTTGGCTAAATGTAAAGGAAAAATAAAGGTATTTTCAAATATCAAAGATTAAATTAATATACTGCCTATAGATCCTTCCTTTGTAACTCATCTGATAAAGAATCCGCCTGCAAAGCAGGAGACTTCAGTTCAATCCATGAGTGGGAAAGATCATCTGGAGGAGAGCATTGAACCCCGGTTCAATTCCTGGGTTAGGAAGATCCGCTGGAGAAGGGATAGGCTACCCACTCCAGTATTCTTGGGCTTCCCTGATGGCTCAGATGGGAAAGAATCTGCCTGCAATGTGGGAGACTTGGGTTCGATCCTTGGCTTGGGAAGATCCCCTGAAGAAGGGAATGGCTACCCACCCCAGTATTCTGGCCTGGAGGTTTCCATGGACAGAGGAGCCTGGCAGGCTGCAGTCCACGGGGTCACAAAGAGTTGGACACAAATGAGAGAGTCTCACTTTCACTTTTTCATAGGCCCTTCTGGGCACTCACAGAAATACTGTCAAAAGGCATAATTCAGGAAAAAAGAGATAATGTTTAAGAGTGTTATTGGAGTATCGTTGCTTTACAGTGCTGTGTTAGTTCCTGCTGTACAGCAAAGTGAATCAGTTATGCACATACATATATCCACTCTGTTCTTTAGATTTCCCCCCCCCATTTAAGTCACCACAGATTATTGAAGTAGGTTTTCATCAGTCATTTATCGTATACCTAGTAATGTATGGAAGTCAGTCCCAATCTCCCAGTTCAGCCCATCTCTCCCATTCCCCCGCTTGGTAGCCATAAGTTCGTTCTATGCATCTGTGACTCTGTTTCTGCTTTGCTAAGAAGTTCATCTGCCTGTTTTTCTCAATTCCACACACAAGTGATGTTATCTGATATTTGTCTTTCTCTTCCTGACTTACTTCAGTCTGTGTAACAGACCATTCATGCCCCTGCAAGTGGCACTACTTTGCTCTTTTTCACGGCTAAGTCATATTGCAGATTATCCCATCATCACATCATCTTTATCCATTCCTCTGTCGATGGACATTTAGGTTGCTTCCATGGCCTAGCTATTGCAATAGTGCTTCAATGAACATCAGGGTGCATGCATCCTTTTGAACTATGATTTTTTTCAGCTATATGCCCAGGAGTGGGATTGCTGGGCTCTATTTTTTTAGTGTTTTAAGGAATCTCCATACTGTTCTCCATAGTGGCTATACCAATTTTCATTCACACCAACAGTGTAGAATTCCCACCTTTTCTGCATTTATTATTTGTAGACTTTTTGATGATAGCCACTCTGACTGATGTGAGGCAATATCTCATTGTAGTTTTGATTTGTATTTCTCTAATAATTAGTGATGCTGAGCATCTTTTCATGTGTTTGCTGACCAACTGTATGTTTTTAGAGAGATGTCTATGTAGGTCACTCAACCATTTTTTGAATAGGTCATTGTTTTTCTTGATACTAAACTGCATGAGCTGTTTGTGTATTTTGGAGGTTATTCCCTTTTCAGTTCCTTCATTTGCAAATATTTTTTCCCATTTTGAGGGTTTCCTTTTCATTTTCTTTTTGGTGTCTTTTGCTACTACAAAAACTTTTAAGTTTAATTAGGTTCCATTTGTTTATTTTTGTTTTTATTTTCATTACTCTAAGTGGTAGATCAAAAAAAGGCCTTGCTCTGATTTATGTCGAAGAGTGTTCTGCCCACATTTTCCTTGAAGAGTTTTGTAGTGTCTGGCCTTACATTTAGGTCTCTAATCCATTTTGAGTTTATTTTTGTGTATGGTGTTAAGAAGTATTCTAGTTTCATTCTTTTACAAGTAGCTGTCCAGTTTTCCCAGCACCACTTATTGAAGAGGTTGTCTTTTCTCCACTGTATATTTTTGCCTCCTTTGTCATAGATTAGGTGACCATAGGTGCGTGGGTTTATCTCTGGAGAAAGAATTTTTGACCTGAATCAAGCAGTCAGTAAATAAACATTTATTGAGCATCTATTATGCATCAAACACTGGACTTGACACTGTAGGTAAATAACTCCTGTCCTACAGAGTTTATTCATTGTTGTTCAGTCACTAAGTCTTATCCAACTCTTTGTGACCCCATGGACTGCAGCACCCCAGGCTTCCCTGTCCTTCCCTGTCTCCTGAGTGGGTTCAAGCTCATGTCCACTGAGTCAGTGATACCATCCAACCATCTTATTCTCTGTTGCACCCTTCTTTGCCTCTCGCCAATCTTTCTTAGCATCAAGGTCTTTTTCAGTAATTTGGCTCTTCCTATCAGGCAGCCAAAATATTGGAGCTTCAGCTTCATCATCAGTCCTGCCAATGAATATTCAGGTTGGATTTCCTTGACGATGGACTGGTTTGATCTCCTTGCAGTCCAAGGGACTCTCAAGAATCTTTTCCAGCACCACAATTCAAAAGCATCAGTTCTTCAGTGCTCAGTCTTCTTCATGGTTCAACTCTCATATCTGTACATGACTACGGGAAAAACCATAGCTTTGACTATATGAACTTTTATTGGCAAAGTGATGTTTCTGCTTTTAGTCCAGCCCTAAAAGACTAAGTTGAAGAGCATCTCAAGCAGAAGGAATGGATGGCAGAAAGGCATATGGCCCTGAAATCACAGGGGTGCTGCAAAGATAAGTAATCAAGAGTTGAGGTCAAATGGCTCATGGTGGAAAGAGCTGAAACTGAAAAGACTGACTGAGTCCAGAATGCTCTTAAAGGCAATGAGGATCCACTAAGAGCTTTTAAGAGTGATTAAGTCCCGGTAATTTCAATTTAGTATCAACATGGGTTGTTAAAAATGAGAATATAGAATATGTGAACCCCCAAACCCTCCTTCCAGGGAGATTAAAGATGTCAGCCCTTTTCTGCATATCATCTAATACATCTGAATTTTTCCAGTTCTAGTTATTGACCATCTTTACATTTTGATGCTGTAGGTCAGAAATGGAGAGGGCGAAAACAGGGTAAATCCCCAATAAAACAGTGACAAACTAAAACAAAAGGACGACTTCTGACCTTTAGTCTGTTTTGTTTTCTGAAGTGAGATGTGCACATGAATTTGTTTCGCTAGCTACCATGCAGAAAAATAGAAGATGCAGTATTTGGTAATGTTATGGCTATTAGGATAATAAAGTGTCACAGAAAGTTACTGCATTTTAAGACAGTATTCTCTTTCATGCACAGACTCTGGGGAGCAGGAAAAGATGAGGAAGATATTATATGCAGAAATAGTTTGTGTGTTTATGGGTCATTTTAGAAAAGTTCTGTGTTAGTAGGCAAAATGCTAGTCAGCAGTGGCTGTATTATTAACATATGCTCTGCTCTCAGGAATTAGCCCACAACGTAGCTCCTCTGAAGGTAGGTACTATGCGATGAGTCTGATACTGGAAGTTCTTCATCCAAAGGATAGAAAACTGTCTGGCCAATTTGATTTTGTGCTGGAGCAAAAAACAATGTAGCAAACATAGACAGAAGCTTTCAAAAGAGGTAATAAAGGACTAAAGAGTGTTTGTTACTGTAAATAGTCAGGGAATGGGAATGCTTTTGTCTAAGGAACCTAATGGATTTTACATTCTGAACCTTGTGAATTCAGTCATGGTAGTTGAATGAGAAGAAATTCAAGGGAAGTAGTTTTTATGAAGCTAAAAGTTGTCTTTACAGGTAATCCAATCCAATCCTTGGAATCCAAGTACTTCCTAATTACAATCACAAAAAGGGGAATGGATATGCCAACCACTGTGAAGGCCTTCTCCAGGATTCTATTTGAGAATAGAAAGTCTTTCCTTGCATTCTAAGGGGACTTGAGTAGATTACTCAACCCTCAGCTTATCTTAGGAGATACTATAGAGAAATCTTATTGGATGAAAGCCTGTCATTCAAAGAAAATGTCAACCGTGCCTACTCTTTTTGTAATCTATCTCACCACCACTGGGTAAATCTTTCTAACGTTTCAACACGTTGACGTTGCTAATATTCTCTACCATTCACTGGTCTATAGCTTAGAATAACACAACCCCTTAGAATAACAAATATGCCTGCTCTGATCTTTCCCCTACATTCACTTTTCCCCAGATTACTCGCTGAGCTCATTTTACTGCATAACGTGTTTGCGGTTTCCGTGTTTAAGTGAAAGTCAGTTGTGTCCAACTCTTTGAAACCCATGGACTGTAGCCTGCCAGGATCCTCTGTCCATGAAGTTCTCCAAGGCAAAAATATTAGAGTGGGTTGCCATTCCCTTCTCCTGAGGATCTTCCTGACCCAGGGATCAAATCTGTGTCTCCTGCACTGCAGGCAGACTTTTTACCGTCTGAGCTACCAGGGAAGCCCCATGTGGGAGCATCTGTGTTTGAGTCATACCAAACCATTCATGCTTTTCAGGACATGCCATTCTTCTTAGTCACCTGTTTCAGATGATCTCTGAGCTAGCTTGAGGAATAAAAGAGCGTGACCTGGGCTACTCAGTCCCTTCCTAACCCAGTCTCACAAGGGGATACATGCACAACAGTGTTCACAGTAGCATTATTTACAATAGCCAAGACATGAAGAAAGCAAGTGTTCATCAACAGATGAATAAATTTAAAAAGATTTGGTATGTGTGTGTGTATATATGAATATATATACATTTTTATGTATATAAACATACACACATTTGCATGTGTATATGTAGAAATACAAGCTGGAATCAAGGTGGTCAGGAGAAATATCAGTCACTTCAGATATGCAGATGACACCACTCTTATGGCAGAAAGCGAAGAAGAACTAAAGGGCCTCTTGATGAAAGTGAAAGAGGAGAGTAAAAATGTTGGCTTAAAACTCAACATTCAGAAAACTAAGATAGTGGCATCTGGTCCCATCCCTTCATGGCAAATAGATGGGGAAACAATGGAAACAATGAAAGACTTTATTTTCTTGGTCTCCAAAATCACTGCAGATGGTGACTGCAGCCATGAAATTAAAAGACGCTTGCTCCTTGAAAGAAAAGCTATGACCAACCTAGACAGTATACTGAAAAGCAGAGACATTACTTTGCCAACAAAGGTCCATCTAGTCAAAGCTATGGTTTTTCCAGTAGTCATGTGTGGATGTGAGAGTTGGACTATAAAAAAAGCTGAGTGCCAGAGAATTGACACTTTTGAACTGTGATGTTGGAGAAGACTCTTGAGAGTCCCTTGGACTGCAAGGAGATCCAACCAGTCCATCCTAAAGGAGATAAGTCCTGGGTGTTCATTGGAAGGACTAATGTTGAAGCTGAAATTCCAATACTTTGGCCCCCTCATGTGAAGAGTTGACTCATTGGAAAAGACCCTGATACTGGGAAAGATTTAGATCAGGAGCAGAAGAGGACGACAGAGGATAAAATGGTTGGATGGCATCATCAACTCAATTGACATGAGTTTGAGTAAGCTCTGAGAGTTGGAGATGGACAGGGAAGCCTGGCATGCTGCGGTCAATGGGGTCGCAAAGAGTCAGACACGACTGAACGACCAAACTGACTGAGCTGATGCACACACACACACACACACACACACACACACACATACGCATGTACATGCTAAGTCCCTTTAGTCATGTCCAACTCTTTGCGACCCTATGGACCATAGCCCACCAAGCTCTGCTGTTCATGGAATTCTCCAGGCAGGAATACTGGAGTGGGTTGCCATGCCCTCCTCTAGGGAATCCTCCCAACCCGGGGATTGAACCCAGGTCTCTTACGGCTCATGCAGCGGCAGGTGGTGCCAATAGTGCACCCGTGAAGTCCATGTATGTACATATATGTATATACATGGACTTAGAGATTATCATACTAAGTGAAGTAAGCCAGACTGAAAAAGACAAGTGTATGTTATCACTTACATGTGGAATCTAAAAAAGATAAAAATGAACTTATTTATAAAACAGAAACAGACTCAGACATAAAAAATAAACTTACGGTTACCAAAGGGAAAGAGTGGGGAGGGATAAATTAGGAGTATGGATTAATAGCTGCATACTATTATATATTAAAAAAGCAACAAGGATATATCATATAGCACAGGAATCTATATTCAATATCTTATAATAACCTATAATGGAAAAGAATCTGAAAAAATATATATTATTTTATATATGTAATAATCAGTATATGTCAATTTTATATATATATGTACACATATATAACTGAATCACTTTGCTGTATACATGAAACCAACACAATATTGTAAATCAACTACAGTTCAATATTTTTTTAAGTCATGAGTGAATATAGGTAAAAAAGCTGAGTCTCAGAGAGGTTAAACAACTTACCCAAAGTCACAGACAGTTATCAATGGAAGTGATTGGAATCCATGACTATCTGACTTAAGTAAAGCCTCAATCACGCAGAAAGTGCCCATTCATACTAAACTAAACTTGGAGAAAGCTGGCCACGTATTTCACTTCAGCAATGACAGGTCATGTAAAAGCACTTGAGGTCAAGAATACATACTTTTTTCTGAAGAAATGTGAACTATCCAGAGGCTAAGAAAGTTTCATGGTTTTGACTATTTTTTGAGTGTGCTAAGCCTTTTTATCTTTTGAAGAAGAATATAAGGATGAAAAAGCATTTACAGGTTTTTTTCAGCCTAATTGAAATATTCTCTACATCAAATACGCTCAATGTAGTAGAAACTACAGATGTTATTGCTTTAATTTTATAACCCAATTATTCTTTTATTTCTAGTTGTCTTCAGGATAAATTAACTCTTATCAGCTATTCAAATAGGTAATTATCATAAAGCTAAATACCATACAACCTCATAATCCATGTCAATTTATAGACTAAACTGAAGTAAAATCACACTCTGGAGTTATAGGAAAGGAACTCCAGATTTTTATTATTTCTCAACATTTTATCCCAGAACACCCAAATGAAATTTAACAAGGAGATGATTTCTTTTTGTGGATAAAAGGATCTAGAATCAGTTGGCTTTTTTTATTGTAGCAAAATGAATGCTAAACTTGAGGCAAAAGATAATAAGTTTGGATATAAGATCTACAATTTATCAGCTATGTGTCTTTGGTCAAATTATTTTATCCCTTTGAGTTTCAGTTTCCTTTTCTCCAACAGAAATATTAGGATATTTTATCTCTAAGATGCTCTCTGTCTATAAAATCCCATGCCCTTATGCTCCTAATAATGCTGTAACACTCTGTCCAGAATGTCTCAGGACTTAAAGCTTTGTGGTTATCATAGATGATAAGGTCAAGTCATGTGACCTTCAAGAGTAAGATTGTATTCATCTGCATCACCTCAGGGCACACCCATGAGTAAGAAGAAGAAAGTGAAACACTCACATCAGAGCAAATTTAAGGGTGCTCCGCAAAACTCAGTAAGTCAAGATGAATATTATTTTAATGCAATATTTTTTAATCAAAATTAGTGCAAAAATCAACAATGAACAAATATCAAATATTTCAAAATAGGATCAATACTCAGAAAAAATTTGTATTAGACAGAATAGGCTTGTTTATATTGCAGTTCTTTAAAAGCATAATTTTCATATCTCTGGTGGCTCAACTGGTAAAGAATCTGCCAGCAATGTGGAAGACCTAGGGTTCAATCCCTGGAGAAGAGAATGGCAACTCACTCCAGTATTCTTGCCTGGAGAATTCCTGGAGAGAGGAGCCTAGTGGGCTACAGTCCATGTGGTCCCTGAGAGTCGGACACAACTGAATGACTAACACCTTTACCTTCAATTTCTGATATCTCAGAGGCTAATGGAAAAAAATGTTGAGTTATTGTTTCTATTACAAATTTGATGAAAGTCCACATAGGTCTTTTCTCCCCGTAGTTACACAGGGAACCGCGGCAGGCAGGCAGTCTCTATGATTGTTGCAACAGAGAAGAGGGTCAATGTATGAGGCAGCATGCCTATGTGTTCAGTCACTCAGCTGTGTCTTATTGATCTCATGGACTGTAGCCTGCCAGGCTCTTTGTTCATGGGATTTTTCTGGCAAGAATACTGGAATGGGTTGTCATTTCCTCCTTCCGAGGATATTCTTGACTCAGGAATCAAACCTGAGTCTCCTGTGTCTCCTGCATTGGCAGATTCTTTAACACTGAGCCACTTGCGAAGTCCCCAGGACCCCTTTACACTCAAAAATTATTGAGGACCTCAAAGAGTTTTGCTTATGTGGGTTATATCTATCAATATTTACTGCATTAGAAATTAAATCTTGTAAATTTCAAAAATATTTATTAATTAATTTTAAAATGGTGATAGTGGTTTAGTCACGAAGCTGCATCTAACTTTTGTGACCCCCATGGTCTGCAGCCCACCAGGCTCCTCTGATCATGGGATTTCTTGGGCAAGAATACTAGAGTGGTTGCCATTTCCTTCTCCAATATGAGTCAGCTTAGGTTCAGTAATGCTGAAATAACAAGTGGTCCCGAAATCTCAATGACTTCCAGCAACAAAGGTTGATTTCTAGCTCACATTACATGTCCATCATGAATCAGCTGCTGTACATTTTTTTCACTCCAGGTCCAAGGCTGAAGAAGCAATACTCATCAAGGACATGCCACTCTCAAAGCAGAGGGAAGAGATAGAAGGCAAGGATTCTAAGGCAACATTAAAATTCCTATGCACAATGGCACACCTCAGTTCTTGTATTTCATGACCAAGGAAAGTTATACGGTCTATCAGGTATCAATGGAATGGAGAAGTACAATCCTCTCTGAAGAAGGAACAGCAAATATTGTAAATATAAAATTAGACTCCACAGTCCACCTTCTTTTCATGGATATTCACTTCCTTTCCTTCTATATATACATACACTCTCTAAAGAGGGCTGCCTGAAAGTCCCATTCAATCATGACATTAGTCACAAAGCCCAAGATCTCTACCTCTTAATCCCTAAACCTATGGACTAAAAGTTTTCTGCCCCACATATTACTGTGAGGACAGAAGAACTTCATTAGCTATCTATTTCTGCATTTACAGCAGAGACAAATAATAATGGTCCCTGTGTTACCTTAATTGAACCCCGTATCCAAATAATTATGATCATAATAAGCTTGTTTTTGTTTTATGCCTGAAAGATTTGTAGTGCTTGGTACGAGAACAATAAAGGATTAGATCATAAATTGATACTTGCAATGGGGTGTTATCATTAACAACACCATCACCAAAAAAAGAAAAAACTCACTAAGATACATGACATCATCTTTTGGACTGAGATGTAAAGAACTGGAAGAGCTTCAGGGAGTCTTTGTGAAGTTGACTCCTTGAAGGCAAGTAAAGAACTTGTTATGAGACTGGAATGAAAAGGATATATATTCTTTTTAATGGTGAAAAGTACGACAACATTGTTGCCTGGGGTAATGTGGAAAACAGATTCCCAGGGATAATG
The DNA here is from genome assembly GCA_007570785.1 of Antilocapra americana. Taxonomy (NCBI): domain Eukaryota; kingdom Metazoa; phylum Chordata; class Mammalia; order Artiodactyla; family Antilocapridae; genus Antilocapra; species Antilocapra americana. The sequence continues at coordinate 3,658,491 of ML662465.1, forward strand.
TTGAAACTGCCAGTTGATTTTCTTCAGGTATGTATAAAAGAAAATGACAAATGGAAAGAGGTGAACTCGTTTAGCTTTCAATTTCAATAATAATTTAGAAGAAATATAAGTTCAGCAAAACTGTTTCTCATTCCAAGTCTCAAGACAGCAAAATAGTCTCAATACAAGAAATGGCCTCAAGGTAAAGATCATCTAAAAGATGAGACCCAGATCCTTTGCTAATACTAAGGAAATAGGTACAGGCATGTCTTGCAGACTCTCAACTAAACAAAAAGGCTTCTAACCATCTTTAAAATGTTGTTTCACAGCACTGTGACTCAAAAATGAAGCCAAAGAGAGCCCATCACAAAGAGATTTGCGAGTGTTGTTTTTGACTAATGGAGTAAAGCCCAGTACAGTTTATAGGAAACTCACATAATATTTAAGATAATTAAATTTGTGGAAGTACTGGCAACTTACAAAAGGGACAGAAATAGCTTAAAATTACGAGTCTCCAACTTTTCAGGAGAAGAAGGCTGAGAAGTCTATTCAATTGCGTACCTGATCGATCTCTTATGGAAAGGAATGGTCTTAGATGGTATAACCAGGAACCATGGAAAATCATTCAATTCAGTTCAGTCACTCAGTCGTGTCCAACTCTTTGCAACCCCATAGACTGCAGCACGTCAGGCCTCCCTGTCCATCTCCAACTCCCAGAGCTGACTCAAACTCATGTCAATTGAGTTGGTGATGCCATCCAACCATCTTATCCTCTGTTGTCCCCTTCTCCTCCTCGCCTTCAATCTTTCCCAGCCAGCATCAGAGTCTTTTCAAATGAGTCAGTTCTTCACATCAGGTGCCCAAAGTATTGGAGTTTCAGCTTCAACATCAGTCCTTCCAATGAATATTCAGAACTAATTTCTTTTAGAATTGACTGGTTGGATTTCCTTGCAGTCCAAGGGAATCTCAAGAGTCTTCTCCAACACCACAGTTCAAAAGCATCAATTCTTTGGCACTCAACTTTGTTTATGGTCCAACTCTCATATCCATGCATGAGTACTGGAAAACCATAGCTTTGACTAGACGGACCTTTGTTGGCAAAGTAATGTCTCCATAAAACTTCTAATATGCTGTCTGGGTTGGTCATAGCTTTTCTTCCAATTGTCTTTTGATTTCATGGCTGCAGTCACCATCTGCAATGATATTGGAGCCAAAGAAAATAAAGTCTCTCACTGTTTCCATTGTTTCCCCATCTATTTGCCATGAAGTGATGAGACTGGATGCCTGGATCTTAGTTTTCTGAATGTTGAGTTTTAAGCCAACTTTTTTTACTCTCCTTTTTCACTTTCATCAAGAGGCTCTTTCGTTCTTTGTTTTCTGCCATAAGGGTGGAAAATCATTGCTGGGAAGTAAAACTTGGGCCCAGATCAAGGTACTAGCAACACCTTCCTGGATGTATTTCAGAATTGCTTTAGACAAACAACTGCTGTGTGCACCCCAATCTCTCCCCTTTTAGTGTCTTTCGTGTCTTTCTATTGCATGGTAGTATATTTAGGAGATAGATAGCTTAGTTTTTTAATGTGTAGGTCTTCAGGTCAAGAGGAAACATACTCATGACCAAATTCAAAGAGTCTCATTTATACCAGGACATGATTTAAATGACAACAACTTGGAATGTGAGTCAATGCCATAATGAGGTGGGACTTGGGAGGTGTTCAAAGAGAACAAGTGTGTTTTTGATGTGAGGGGCATGTATTTGTGGCCAGACAGATAATTATGGCAGATGAAAGATAACCACAAATTCTTTGACATCTTCCCCAATCCATTTCCTTCTGTTCTGAACCCAAGCTTGTCTGTGAATTCTTTGATTAACAATATAGAAGTGACACTGTACTATATGTAATAAATTTATGCTTTCAGCTAAGAAGAGTCCCAGGAAGAATGTTGAAACTACTGGTTGATTTTATCTAGCTATACACAATAAAGTGCAAACGGAAAGAGATGATCCAAAAGAGGAACTCTTCAGTTTTCAATTTCAGTAACAATTTGGAGGAAATATTGGGTTGGCCAAAAAGTTTGTTTGGGTTTTTCTGTTACATTATATGGAAAAGGCCAAGTGAAGTTATTGGCCAATCCAATACAAAGGAGCCAAGACCCCTAAATTAAAAAACAAAACTATTTCTCATTCTTAGACTGTTAAGACAGCAAAAAGATCTCAATAAAAGAAATGACCTCAGGGTAAAGATCATCTCAAGGATAAAACTGAGGTCCTAGACAGAGCTTAAACTAACAGGACCTACAGTTTCTGTCGTGGTCTCTTGGAAATATGGCTGAGCTATGCTTCAGAAGAAAAAGATGTCAAAATCTCAGTGATTTGATCCTTACTCCTATTTCAAGTTCACTGTGAGTTAACTGCAATTCTAACCCACATCGTCTTCATTATCCATCACGGGATGAATAAAGTGCTTCTATCTGGACAATTTTACGGCAGAGGGAACAAATAAAATATGTTGGCTCCTGCAGCTTCTCATTGGACATGACATATCTCACATTTCTTCACAGCCTGTTGACAAAAACCAATCACGTGGCTCAAACCTAACTGCAAAAAAGCTTGGAAATGCAAAGGATTTCACAAATATTTGGTAAGTTTCTTTGTCATGGAGGGAATATTATTAAATTCCTAGAAATCCCTCTTGCTCTGAGGGCTCCTTAAATGGTCAGCAGTGTTTTAGGTCTTAAGTCAGAAAATGCAATACAAGTCAACACCAAACCTCCCATTTTTCTGAAGCATAGGATCCTAGTGGGATTTTAATCTAATTCTGAGAAACTAAAAAATATGGCCAGAGTTGCATTCTGAAAATTGTAGAGTAGTTCAAACTGCTTCAGCTAGCATCTTCCATGGAAATTTTGCAGAAAAAAAAAGAAAAATTAAATGACTATGCTCAAATCAAAATCTTTCCTGGAAGTCCCCCAGGAGTGCTTTTGAAAAAATGCTCTGCCAACATCTGGGATTGAATTTTAGAATTCTCAGGTTGGAAGCAGGGAGACTAGTTAAGAGATTGTTGCAATAATGTAGGCCAAAAATAATGAGTTCTTGGCCAATGTAAGGAAGTTGGAGGTGGAACAAGGGGATACATTCCAAAGATATTATAGAGATAGAATGAAAGAATTTCAGGGACAAATGGTTGTGGGTGGAAAATCCAAAAAGTTAGAAACTAGGGTGGTTCAAATATTTGAAAAATAAAATAAAAAAGTCCCAGAATAAAATATGGGTGAAAGCTATTGCATTTCATTTCATAAGCAGGAAATCCAGGAAAAGATTAAAAGTTGAGAATTCTGACTACAGAGGCTTTAAAAATGCCCGCACTCTTTCAGTATATATAAATACAAGATCAAAAATCAAAGGAAAAAAATTACAAAGCAGGAAAAAATGTTGCAACTCAGATAACAGAGTTCTGATATGTAAAGACTGCTTATAAATCAACATTAAAATATAAACTCCCAAATCAAAAATGATCAAAAGGCAACTCACACACACACAAAAAAATACCAATCACTGATAGTCATGTGATGTTCATTTTCATTGGTGATCATGTAAATTCAAAGTTTAAAATGTAACATGAACTTTTCCACCAGATTAAAAATACTGAAGCTACTTACAAAATCTAGTGTTGGTAATAATTTTGGAAAAACAGTATCTCGCAATCACTTTTAAAGGAACTGTGAAGTAATATAATTTGGGGGAGGGAAGTATGACAATGTGTAAATAATTTTCAATGAAAACATCTTTTTAGCCAGCAATCTGACTTCAAAGAGTTTATGGGAAGAAGATACTTGTGCAAATATTTTTTAAAAATTATATCCAATGATGTTCATTGTGGGAATGAGCATACTGGAAAACTTAATACTGATTATAAAAAAAGGAACTTGTTAAATAAATGATGTTATGTGTATAAAAAATAAAATACAGCCCTTGTAGATTTATATTTATTAATCTGGAAAGTTGGCTAAATTATATTGCTTAATTAAAAAAACAAGGCTACAGAATTATATTGTCTGATCAAAAATATACAATTATATGTTCATAATCAATCTAGCTTATTTGCAAAGGAGAGTTTTCCATAAGGGTGTTAGGGAATCCTACAGCCACTAAGAACAAAACTGCAACTAGACCCAGCAGCACACATTGTTATAACTCTCTCTCTCTCTCTCTCCATCCCTCTCCTCTCCTCCTCTGTGTTGATTAAAAAAAAAACACACACACAATGTGGGAGCTATGAATTAAGCTTTTCGGGGGACTTAAATGAGGACTATAGCCTGGGAAATAGCATTTCAGATAGCTCTAAGAAACTACTCTGAAGAGGTGGGGGAAATGTCAGTACATATGTGAGTTTGGCAAGGCGGTTACATGTAATCAAACATACATTTTTGCAGAAGGCTGCTGCTAGTCTCATAAAGGTTACTGCCAGCCACAAGGAGCAGATGTCACCATTAATGATTTTAGTGCTCATCTAGATGATAAAATGTAAGAACTGGGCTCGTAAAATCTTCTCCTGAAAATATCTATCTGAAGTCCTAGTCTGCTGGTTTTTCCCAGAGTACAGTCCAGAACACTCTGAATTCCTTTCAGGGTGTATTGCAGGTTGGCAGCTGCAGGACCTCATGATTTAATCCTAATAGAGGTAGATGTTGTTGTTGTGTGTATGCACAGTCATGTTGGACTCTTTGTGACCTCAAGGTCTGTAGCCTACCAGTCTCCTCTGCAAAGGAACTTTCCAGGCAAGAATACTGGAGAAGGTTGCCATTTCCCATTCCAGGGGATCTTCCTGGCCCAGTGATCGAACCCAAATCTCCTGTGGCTCCTGCATTGGCAGGTGGATTCTTTACCACTCTGCCACCTGTGTCAATTTTTAGTTGGCATTTGTATACAGGGGATTGTTTATAAAGTCACAGTCAACCCTTCCTTTTCTGTTTTCCAGTTCATATAGCAGAAAACAGGTCACCAATATCTTATCCTAAATGAGTATTTCTTTGATTCAACGAAGTTGCCTATTTAAACCAGAAAACTATGGTCTCCCTAATATTCCTTGGTCTCCTTGGCTTTCCCTCGTGGCTCAGATGGTGAAGAATCTGCATGCAATACTGGAAATCTGGGTCCAGAAGATCCCCTAGAGAAAGGAAAGGATACCCACTCCAGTATTCTGACCTGGAGAATTCCATGGACTGTATAGCCCATGGGATCTCAGAGTTGGACACAACTGAGCGACTTTCACTTTCACTATTTTCCTCAGGGATCCACTTTAACTCAATTCAGGAAATTTTCAATGCTGGTTTAAGCAATTATTAACTGAATAATAGTGTCATATTTTATAAAACTTTCCTCTTGTGGTAACCAAGAGTGAGACTGAGGTGGTGTTGCCTCCTTCACACAACCTGGCTTGTATCCTATTAGGATACAAGTAAGTTTGAGGGATAAAATAAAAACCATCCATCTTTTCTTGGCCTCTCCCTAATATTCCCAAATCTAGCAAAATCAACTCTAATATTACTTTTCTAATGCTTGCATTATATTTATAATATAGAAAAGAATGCATGGTTCACAAAAAACTGTGGAATATTTTTAATGAGATGGAAATACCAGACCATATTACCTACCTCCTGAGAAATGCGTGCAGAACAAGAAGCAACAGTTAGAACTAGACATGGGACAACAGACTGGTTCAAAATTGGGAAAAGAGTACAACAAGGCTGTACATTGTCACCTTGCTTATTTAATTTATATGCAGAGCACACATATAAAACGCTGAGCTGGATGAATCACAAGCTGGAATCAAGATTGCTGGGAGAAATGTCAACAGCCTTACATATGCAGATGATACCACTTAAATGTCAGAAAGTGAAGGGGAACTAAAGAGTCTCTTGATGAAGGTAAAAGAGGAGAGTGAAAAAGCTGGCTTAAAACTCAGCATTCAAAAAACAAACATCATGGAATCCAGTCCCATCACTTCATGGTAAATAGATAGGGAAAATGTGGAAACAGTGTCAGATTTCATTTTCTTGGGCTCCAAAATCACTGCAGATGGTGACTGCAGACATGAAATTAAAAGATGTTTGCTCCTAGGAAGAATAGCTATGACAAACCTAGAGAGTGTATTAAAAAGCTGAGACATCACTTTGATGACAAAGGTCCCTATAGTCAAAGCTATGGTTTTTCCAGTAGTCATCTGAGGATGTGAGGATTGGATGGTAAAGAAGCCTAAGCCTGCAGAATTGATGCTTTTGGACTGTGGTGTTGAAGAAGACTCTTGAGAGTCCTTTGGACTGCAAGGAGATCAAACCAATCAATCCTAAAGGAAATCAATCCTGAATATTCATTGGAAGGACTGATGCTGAAGCTGAGGCTCAAATACTTTGGCCATCTGATGCGAAGAACTGACTCATTGGAAAAGACCCTGATGCTGGGGAAGATTGAAGACAGGAGGAGAAGGGGACATTAGAAGATGAAATGGCTGAATGACTCAATGGACATGTGTCTGAGCAGGCTCCAGGAGATGGTGATGGACAAGGAAGCCTGGCATGCTGCAGTCCATGCGGTTGCAAAGAGTCAGACATGACTGAGTGATTGAACAACAACGTTACATTTAGCAACTAGGAGTTCTTTGGTGACCTTGGAAAGTCTTAGTTCAGTGACTGCAAAAGCAGTCAAAATATGACAGCTAAGGAGTTACTGAGAAGAGAGAAAGGAGAGAGAACAAATTTGAGCAGTGGATAACTGTTGAGTAGTATACAGAGTCAGGAACTGCCTCTGGGTCAAGGGTATGAAAAAGATGGTAAGCCTAAGATGGCCCTTGACAAATAGAATGAGCACTCGGAGTCTGAGTCTATAATTCAAACCTCAATTTATAGAAAAAAACAAAAATTGGGGGAAATAACTGAGGGAAAATTGGAGGATATTCATGAGGAGAGTAAATTTCAATTTAGGGGCAGCTGAACAGAGTTTAGGAGTAATTTTCTCCTTCATGGAGCAACGTACTTAGAAAAAGTCCAAAGCCCAGGGAAGCCAATGCCTGCCCCACTCCACTGAGGTCCAGACTCACACAGGACACGTCCATGCAGATGTCTACAGGTATTTTACCACTAAGGTAACAAAATGAATTCATTGTCTTAATAAAGTACTCACCTTCCTACATTCTGAACTTGAACTAATATCATCACCATCCACTTAATTTCCAAAGTTAGAAATGTCATGGTAAGCTTTGATTTCTCCCACAACTAGATGGTCACCAAATGGTCTTGATTTCAGCTCCTGAACTGCTATCAAGTTTTGTCTTACGCCTTGCCCCCTGCCGTCTCTGGACATTAGTTCTTGGTCTCATCTTTTCCTATGGGACTCTGTTTCATAATCGGTCTTTCCGTCTGCAGTGTCAGCCTTTTCATTTCATTCTCTGTGTGTATACACAGATTATTTCTTATAAAAACTTAAGATTACTTAAAATCCATTAATGTCTGTTCATCACCTTAATTTGAACTACTTTACAAACATCATCACCACTTTCTCCTACACATCTTATACTCTGAACTCCATGCAATTAACCTTAGGAAGGTTACAGCTGGGTCTGTAGGGCAGGAGATAGATGGACTCCAGTTTCTTCCCTGTGATAGAAACTCCACAAAAGGAGGAAGATGAAAGAGTCTGAGCCCTGCTCAGGTAAGAGATGAAAGACCACATACTCCTCATCCTCGAAGTTAAGGAGACCTCCTCAACTATCCATGCACAGAAAGGCTCTTTGAGGGTCAAAAGCAGAGTAGGCATTGCCTCACAGTAAGTGATGTCAACCCACCCATAAGCCTCTTCCCTAGAATCCATCTCTTGGCTAAGAGATGCAAACAAACACAGGGATGAACCTGAGATATACCAAATACAGACTCAGAACCAAGCAAATCAAATGACTGACCAAAAGAAAACCAGAGGAAATGTCCCATGAAATTCAAATGTCACGAGGGTGCAACTCAGCAACACCCTCTCTGAGCCCACCTTTGTGTTTATCCACATGAACTATACTCTTTTTCCCTTCTAACAAATATTTCACTTGTTTCACTGCTTTTTTGTCTCTGTGAGAATTCCTTTCTCCAAAGCCAAGGTGTCAGGGCTGTGTCACTAATCACTGCTCTAGTGGTTAGGATTTGGTGCCCTCACCACCACGACCCAGCCTCAATCTCTGGCAGGAAACCAAAACTCTGCTTCAAGTCACTGCAAGCCAAGGCCACTCCAGGTCACTAGCCTGTGAGAGTCTATCTACTTGGAATTCTTTCTCCTTCTCTTTACACGGAAAACTACTTATCATTAAATGGAGGGTAACAATGTCTTCTTTTTTGTGACACTTTGAACTTCTCAGGGGAAAACACGGTGTCTTTTTTTATTTTTGCATCACTCATGCCTTGCATAGTACCTGGAAACCAGCAGGAGATAAAAAAAATTGAATGTTTTTGCTCCACTCTGAGCCCTTGAAGTGCAGTCAAAACAACCACTGAATAAGTTTCAGCCAGCTTGTTTAAAAAGTCATGAACAGAAGATAATGTTTCTCTTAACTTCTAACCCCTTTCCTTTTAAAACCATTGATCATTAAGTTAGTCGTTACATAAATAAAATTTCCAGGCACTGGGAACACAATGGCAAACAATACCTGCCTTGCTATGGAAGAATTTAGAATCTAGTGTAATTCTTAACTGTTTACACTTACTTTCATTTCTTTGCCTCTGAACTTCTTCCGAAATAAAGCAACTTATTAATTAATGCCTTACCTTACATTTTGGACATTGATCTACAGGATGGCTTTTGGCTTCTCCACCTCCTTTGGCTTTGGGATATTCTACAATTTCTAAGATATTTCCATTTTATTTATTCATGTTTTAATTGGAGGAAAATTACTTCACAATGTTGTGTTGATTTCTGCCATACAACAGCACAAATCAGCCATAATTATACATACGTCACCTCCCTCCCCTCCCCTCACTCCAGCCCTCTAAGTCACCACAGAGGGCAGGCTGGGCTCCCTGTGTTATACAGCAACTTCTCACCAGCTACTTATTTTACACACGGTAGTGTATATATGTGGATGATACTTTACATTCATCCCACCCTGTCTTCCCCGTACTGTGTCCACAAGTCTATTCTCTATACCTGCATCTCCATTCCTTCTCTGCAAACAGGTTCACCAAGGCCGTTTTTCTAGATTCACATATATGTGTTAATATACTATATTTATTTTTATCTTTCTGACTTACTTAACTCTGTATCACAGGCTCTAAGTTCATCCATCTCCCTAGAGCTGACTCAAATTCATCCTTTTTTATGGCTGAGTAATATTCCATTGTATATACGTATCACATCTTCTTTATCCATTCATCTGTTGATGGACATCTAGGTTGCTTCTATGTCCTAGCTACTGTAAATAGTAGAACTTTACATTTTAACCTTGGGAAATTCTGAAAACACCACTGCAGCTCTAATCCTTGATGATGTAGAGGAGGGGGGGGAAAGCATACACACATTTCCCCCACCCATCTTAGGTCCTCTGACTGGGACCCTATAAATTAGACTGGCAAAAGGCAGATCAATAAGAGAAAAACAAAGAGAGATTTACTAACAGGGGCATTGTTGGGGGCACCTGGTGATGAATAGTGCAAAGGAGTGGTTGGAATTTGGGCTTTATACTGTCTTAAGCTGAACAAAAGAGAAAGAGTTTGGAGCTCCTGAGAGAAGAGATGGGAAGGTGATCAGGGAAAGCATGGCAAACAAGGCTTGTTTGATAAGATCTGTCATGCAAATTAAGTTGTTGCCATCTCCAGGGATGAGTTGTAAGATCTCCTCTTCTTAGTAGGAGAATGACAGCCCTCTCTACAAATGGAAATTTCCTTTGTAAATGGAAATTTCCTTTACAAAGGAAAACTTGTGCCCTGTTTTTAGAGCTTTCCTTGCATCTGCTGGCTCTCAATGGCCGTTGGCTCAAAATAATCCATATGCCAAAGAGCCATATTTTGAGGTGGCATATTCTGGTACCCTTTACTAGTAACCCAATTTTACCAAACTTAGGCTTCCAGATGGCTCAGTGGTAAAGAATCCGCCTGCCAATGCAGGAGATGCAAGAGGTTCAGTCCTTGGGTTGGGAAGATCTCCTGGAGAAGGAAATGGCAACTCACTCCAGTATTCTTGCCTGTAAAATCCCACAGACAGAGGAACCTGGCTACAATCCATGGAACACATAACCCCTGTGAAAAGATTTTCAAAAAATAGATAACTATAGAATATTTCAGTCCCAATCTCCCCTATGAGTTGACTTAGTACTCTTGACCCACAGTAGCATTTGTATTGTTTTCTCCACTTGTGTTGGGCCCAATAAGAATGCAATCTGGGGGTCCTACATCCAGACAATAAATTTTCAAACTGTCCTTTCCAGCTTTGCACGTGCAAGGGAGACAGAAGACTGAGACGAGAGAGATGAACAGCCAGAGTGAGCTGTCAGTTTCAAAAAGGTCATTGAGTTTGCTCAGGCTGCCAAGTTCCTGGGATTGTTCCCAAACTCCCACGGTGCCGCTTCAATTTGGCTCCAGACACTATGCCATAGACTAGGATCTCTGGCTCATTCTCTGGAACCAGGCCAGATTCCTCTGGGGTTTCAGATGCTCTATGGGTGTTAACTGGGCACCTCAAGGAGTCACATTCTTGCTTTCAGCCTCCTCATTGTTACTTTCTGTTCAGAAATAAAAGCTGGAAATGGTTTATTATGCTCCGAGTTCCATCCATATTATACTCTGAATTCCATCTTCCAGAGTCCACTCGAGGCATCTTTAAAATCCTCAAAATGGCCAGACCGACAAGACCGCAGCCTCTGTTTCAGCCTCCCGTCGTGTCTGATGCACCTCTAGAAGCATTACCATAGTAATAACGACGAAAAATGATAATGTTGCCACTGGTTAAGTTTCCAGCTGGATTTGGGCTGGATCATGCTGATTATATTCCAACAGAGAGCTGATTTCAAGATTCATCCTGGTTTACAAGCTGGATACTAAAACCTCTCTTAGCATATTAGCTTGATGTTGAGTGAAAGGCTCCTGTTTTTCAGTGAAATGAGGCAAATGTTGAGAGAAAAGCCAGAAAGGATAACAGAACTGAAGCAGGAGGTAGATGGGCCCCCAAGGTAAAGCAACTGGAGATTCATCCCCTGCAGGACAATTAAGAGAGGAGGCTGGGCTCTCTCCAGATAGAAGACAAGAGACCACACATTTTTCTAACTGTTGAAGTCAGGAGACCTCCCCTACTACATATGCACAGGAAAGCATCTCAGAGGTCAAAAGGGGAATGATGCTAACTGATGCCAAGCTACCCATAGACCTCTTCAGGGGAATCCATCTTGGCTAAGGGATGTGTGTGCACACAGGGGAGGAGCCTGAGGTGTACTATATATGGTCTGTGAACAAGGCAAATCAATATGTTTGGTCAAAGGAAAACCAGAAAGAAATGCCCCATGTAAGTGATGCAAACTGCCATGAGGATGCAACTCTCTCTCTCTCTGAGCCTGCCTTTGTGTCCATCCACACAGACTGTACTCCTTTTTCCTCCTAATATGTACTTTACTTGTTTCACAACTTCCCATCTCTGTGGGAATTCTCTGCAGAGCTGAAGAGCCAGGGGCTTGTCACTGACCACTGGTCTAGTGGCTAGGATTTGGTGTTCTCACTGCTGCAACTTGACTTCAAATGTCTGGCTGGGAACCAAAGGCCTGCTTCAAGCCACCTGAGATCAGAACCATGGCTTCCATGTCCCAGGACCAAAATAGATGAGAAAGAAAAAAAAAAAGAATAAAGAGATGCTTACATTTCCACAGAGGCCAAGTTTATTTCATAAATCAAAAAGTAACATGAATAACTAAAGGATCATGAAGAGACCATATGAATTTTTCAGTTTTAACTCCCATATCTGATTTTGAGGCAGGAGCTAGATGAGCCCCAGAACTAACAGCTGGAGTTCATCCCCTGTGGATGGAAACTCTGTAACAGCAGGATAACTGGAGAGGTTAAACCCTGCCCAGATAGAAGATAAGACACCCACAGTTCTCATTCTCAAAGTCAAGACCTTCCTGACTACAAAAAGCCCCTTGAAGGTCAAAGGGGGAGTGACATCAAGCTAACCACTGGCTTCTTCCCTGGAATCCACCTTGGCAGAGAGAGGGACACACAACCATGGGAAGATTCTGAGATAAATCAAATACGGACTCAGAGCCTGGCAAATCAAAATGATTGGCCAAAGGAAACCCACAAGAAACGCCCCATAGAAGTGACTTAAACTGCCATGAAGGCACGACTCTCTCTGCCCAAGTGTCTATCCACACCCACTGTACTCTTTTCCCCCTAATAAACACGTTTCTTATTTCACCACTTTCCCTCTTTATGGGAATTCATTCCTTCAAAGCCAAAGGGCCAGGCCCTTGTCACTAATCACAACTCTAGCATCCTCACTGTTGCTGCCCGACCTCAGTATCTGGGCCAGGACCCCGAACGCTGCTTCCAGCTGATGCAGGCCAAGGCCACTGGAGATCAATTCCTCTTTCATACGGGGAAGCTAGTTAGCATTGACTTGAACAAGCTGGAAACTATAGAGTCATTGAAAATGTGAGGATAGTTTCTTGGTTTATGGAACTGAAGGGACCAACTCAAGACCTAGAAGAGAAATTCTCAGCCTTGGCTGCACATTAGAATAATACCAATACCCAATTTTCTGCTAGAGCAGTTACCTCAAAATCTTTGTGGATGAAATCTAATCATTAATATTTGAAAGCTTCCTCATTAATTCTAGTTTGGAAAGTTAAAGTTAAGTGGAGAATCTAAAATGAGTCACAGATAAATTTAAAATGGATAACCAACAAGGACCTACTGTATAGCGCAGGGAACTCTGCTCAATGTTATGCAGCAGCCTGGATGGGAGGGAGTCTGGGAATGGATACCTACATATGTATGGCTGAGTCCCTTCGCTTTCCACCTGAAACTATCACAACATTGTTAATCGATTATACTCCAAAACTAAATTAAAAGTTTCAAAAAATTAAAGATTAAAATGGAAAACAAAGTGAGCAGCAGAAAATAGAAAGCAAAACTTAAGACAGTTAAAGATCCAAGAAAGAACAACAGAGGTTTAGCTGTGCAGGTGGGGGTCATCTAGACTGTTTAATGGGACAGGATGAAATGAACATTGGTATTTGAAAGCCTCTGCTAAGATCCCCCTATTATTTTCTGGGTCTTACCTCACTGAGGGGACACAGAAAGATCCATTTATATTCATTCATCCCTTCTTTAAGCAACCATTTACTGTCACCTACATCACTTCCAGCATTGTGATGGAGGGTGGAGCTACAACAATTAATGAAACCTAAACGTACCCTCCAGAAGTCAATAACACGGCAGAGAAACAACTAATTATGGTCATCAGAGTAAATCTTCTAACAGAAAAAATTAGAAATAGCCATGGGAGCAGTGAGGAGGGAGTGATACAATTAAATCAGACTTATGGCTATGGAGAACCAGAAAAGACTTCAAGGAAAAGGTAATTTTTGAGCTGAGATTTCATATATGAGTAGAAGTTTTCTGCATAGCAGCAGAAGGTAGAAGGAAGGAGGCAAGGAAACCAGAAAGAAATAATCATATATATGAAGAGTTTGTTTTGACAACTGTGTCAGAGTGATTATGACACACTGTATGGGGTAAAGGGTAGAGGGAGATAAGACTGGAGAGGTAAAACAGAGCTAAATTTTGGAGACCATGGACTTGAGGAGTTTGTACTTTGTGGGCAATAGTACCAGTTACCAAAACATGGAACAGAGGAGAAAGAACAATTTAGTAAATAAAACAATAGGCTCAGTTTTTAACATGAAATTGCCCCTCCTACTTCCAACAATTCAAAGAAGACTCTCAGCTAATTTTATTTCTCTTAAGGGTATAGAAAAATAAGTCTCTGAGTTGCTTTAAGATGGAGATAGAAAGATCCTTGGGGAAGGATTCTGTTACTTTTCATGACAGCAATCTGAAACTATTAATAATGATTTTATATATTAAATTATTTATATATATTTAGGTTCAGTCATTGAGTTTATAAAAACCAAGGATTGTAAACTCAAAGGACTTTAGGGCAAACAAGTGATGCAGGTCAGGGGGTTACTGAAGTGAAAGAGAAAGTTTAAGTTCTATCAAAAGAACTAAACTCTTACTTAGCTCCAAGTGTTTTTTCCTGAGCTTTAATACAGGATCTGCATTGCCAGATCTTTGTATATTTCAAAGTAAGCCAAATTTTTATGTACATGGATTCTTATGTAAACTCTCCCATTTTTACATGTTGACAAGTAATTCATTTAAAAAAGAAAAAAAAATACACTGTGTTAGCTGGCAGAATTCATCCATAATCCCAGAACTCTTAACATTCTTGAAGCTAAAAGTTTACAATTTGAGATAACTTTGTAAGGAGTGCCAAAAGTTTCTTTCAGTTACAAAAGTAGCTCTTGTCATTAGCCTTAAGTCTCATTCTTCCAAATCTCTCAGAATCTATGCTGTGCCAGGAATTTAGACCCTGTTGGATTCATCCATGTCTTTTGTTATTTTCCTGATTTCAATCATAGCCCCATTCAATGTTCTTGTTTCTGAACAAATACTACAGATTAGTCTATGGTCATAGGACAGTAATTCTATAGATAGGAAAGTTGGTAGCTAAAGCTGCTACTATATCAGGCCATCTAAAATGAGTACGATATCCTCACATTAGAAGAAATCAGAGTCAGATAGACAAAATGCATGACTCAAAGATGACAGAATGAGTTTCTGGCAAAGTGAATTTGAGAACAAGCTCTGCTGAGTCTCTCACACCTGGGCTGAGGGCTCATTGTGTGTTTGATTAATCTGTTCTTGGTTGCAGCAGTTAGCTATTTCTGCATAACATACAACTATAAAATATCAATGGAATACCTTAATAGGTAATTATTTCTCACTCATGTGTCTGCAGGTCAGCTGGAGTTCAGTTGTCTTCAGCTACTCTCTAGTGCAGAATCTAGTTCTAGAATCTAGTTCTAGACTTCAGGTCTGGCTCAACTCATCTGACATAGCTCTGCTCCCACTTCTGGGGCCCAGGTTACCGGGGAAGAATAGTGGCTACCTGAGAAGCAAGCAGAAGTACATAATCCTCTTAAAGATGAGCCTAGGCTCACAATTCATATGCTATCATTTCCATCTATATTCCTCAAGCCAAAGCAAGTCATTTGGAAAAATACAACTTTAATGGGGCCCCTCCTCTGGATGGGAGGAAGAAATGAATATATACTAAATATTAATCATATCTATCACAGTGTTCACTGAGGAAATATATTGTGCATGGTACTGCATCAAGCACTTCATTTTATTAAAAGCAATCCTCACAGGAACCCTGCAGAGTATACATAATCACTGCCATTTTACAGGTAAAGAAATTGAGTCTCAGAGAGATTAGATAAGCTGATGGGTGGCACACACACTTCCTAGTAAGTCTGTTATAGAACAGACTTTGAAAACCTGTGCACTTTGTAACACTGAGTCTTTTCTCTTCTTCCACACTCTAGAAGTCATTACCCATCTTCAGAAGCTCAACACATTTTTGAGTCTTTAAAATGTGTCACTGGTATCCATGGTTGATCTTTGTCTGCATGCTGGACAGTCACAGTCATGATCAAACCCCTGTATGGGCAGACTCCCGTGGTTACAAGACATAAAAGGAATAGAAGAGAAAGGCAGACAGGACTGTAGCAGGAAGACTGGCTTCTTACATGGCAGCAGTCCCATCCATATGTTCCTTGATCGAAATTACGAAAAAAGAGAGAGAGAAAATGTAACTCTGAGCCAAAATAATGTGCAACCATTCGCCGACATGATAGCTGTTTCACATTACAGTTTAGCCTTTGAGTAGAATCATAAATAAAAGAGAACACTTATTCTCTTAAAACACAGTTCCAAAGACCATATAAATAAATGGAACTGACTCAACATGGAAGTTCAGATAGAACAGACAAAGGACCATGATGTTAAGTCAAATGCTACTCTCTCTCCTTTGTACTAACACAGATTCCTAACCAGAAAGGGCAAGACCTGGCAAAGGCACTCACCATAAAGGGATGTGTGATAAATTAGGTCCCAAGTCAGAGACACTGATTCCTCTGATGTTCTTCTTCTGATACTGAGGTAGCCTAATCTTCCTATCAGCTTTTATTGTACCTTAAATCTTAATGCTGGGTTTCCAATTTGGTCCTCATTGAAAGCGACTGTTCTGATAATTTTCTGGTTCCCTTGACTGTAAGAATCTCCTTAATCTAACAAAATCTTTTCCCCTGGAATTAAACCCCCAGATGTGAATTTGTTACATTCTCTCTGTTAAGGATGACTTTCAAAAAAATTTAGCACATCATATACCCTTTCAGATTGACAATAAACTTTCCAAGAATCTTAAGAAGATGTCTCCATTAAACAGTTAAGATTTCCAAGAAACTGAGGGATGTCTCCCCACAGCAGCCTCGTAGGAAGCTCAAGGTAGAAAAAGACTTAAACAGATTCGTCATATGCCTTTTGCTAGTAGAGCAGATTATAAGTTGATATAAAGGAATTTCTTCACATTTCTAAAAGAATTATACTAGATGTAACTGAAAAGTCAGTGAGAGCACAACATTTAAAAAGGACATTAGCCCCCCAAACTTCTATAGGAAGAAATCAGGCTAAGTGGTTTCCTAAATTGAAAACATGAACCAGTACTCACAGAAAAGAAAGAATGATCCTGAGAAAGAAGAACAAGTGTGGAAGCATCACACTTCTTAATTTCAAACTATATTACAAAACTATAAAGTAATCAAAACACTATGATACTGGCATAAAGACACATAAAATCAATTGTAACAGAATGTGATAGAATCAAGAACCCAGAAATAAACTCATTCATATATGGTCAACTAATATTTGATAAGGAAACTAAGAATATTCAGTGGGAAAAAGATAGCCTCTTCAATAAATGGTTTTGGAAAAACTGGATAGTCACATGTAAAAGAAAGAAACTGGGCCCTTATCATAAATCACTCACAAAGTTAACTCAAAATGGATTAAAAGCTTAAATGTCAGACTTGAAACCATAGAACTCTCAGAAAAAAACAGAAGAGGAAAAATCCTGGACATTGATCTTAGTAATGACTTTATGGATATGACACGAAATACACAAGCAACCAAAGGAGAAGTAAACAAGCCCTTCTGTATCAAACTAAAAAGCTCTGAACAGCAAAAGAAACAATCAACAAGAGAAAGACAGTCTATGAATGGGAGAAAATATTCGCAAAGCATCTATTTCACAAGAGTTAATACCCAAAGTATACAAGGAACTCACACAACTCAAAAGCAAAAAAAGGAAGAGGAAAAAAACCAATCAAATAATCCAATTAAAAATGGGCAAAGAACCTGAATAGAGATTTTTTCCAAAGTTATTCAGATAGCCAAACAGGTACATGAAAATGTACTTAGCATCAGTAATTATCAGGGAAATGATAATCAAACCCACAATAATATCAACTCACACCTATTAGAATAACTATTATCAAAAAGACAAAAGTAAGTGCTGGGAAAGAAAACCATTGTACATCGTTGATGGGAATATAGATTAGTGGAGCTAGTATGGAAAAACAGTATGGAGGGTTCAAAAAAAAACTGAAAGTAGAACTACCATATGATCCTGCAGTTTCACTTCTGGGTATATATCTGAAGGAAATGAAATCACTATTGTGAAGAGATATCTGTACCCCATGTTCAGTGCAACATTATTTATAATAGTTAAGACATGGAAACAACCTAAGTGTCCATTGATAAATTAATGGATAAAGAAGATGTGAATACACACACACATTTACTCAGCCATAAAAAAAACGGAAATCCTGCTATTTGTGACAACATGGATGAAACTTGCGTGTATTATAGCAAGTGAAATAAGTTTGACAGAGAAAGACAGATACTGTATGATCTCATTTATTTTGTTGTTGTTCATTGTTGTTTAGTCACTAAGTTGTGTCCGACTTCTGCGACTCCATGGACCATAGTCCACCAGCAGCTCTGTCCATGGGATTTCCCAGGCAAGAATACAAGACTGGGTTGCCATATCCTTCTCCAGAGAATCTTCCCACCCCAGGGATTAAACCCGCGTCTCCTACATTGCAGGCAGATTCTTTACCATTGAGCCAGCCACGCGGAAAGCCCCTATCTCACTTATAAGTGGAATCTAAAACAAAATTTTTTAAATACTCAAAAGTAGAGAGCAGATTGGTGGTTGGCAAAGACAGGAGTGGGGGTGGGGAAATGGGTGAAGGTAGGGGTCAAAGCATACAAACTTTCAGTTTTAAGATGAGGAACTTCTGGGGATATGATGTATAGCATAGTTAACGACACTGTACTGCGCATTTGAAAAAAAGTGAAAGTGAACGTTGCTCAGTCATGTCTGACTCTTTGTGACCCCATGGACTATATACAGTCTATGGAATTCTCCAGGCCAGAATAGTGGAGCGGACAGCCGTGCCCTTCTCCAGGGGTTCTTCCCAACCCAGAGATCACACCCAGGTCTCCCACACTGCAGGCAAATTCTTTACCATCTGAGCCACCAGGGAAGCACTGCACATTTGGAAGTTGCTAAAAGAGTGGATCTTAAAAGCTCTCATTGCACGCACAAAAATTGTAGCTATGCGAGGTGATGGATGTGTTAACCTTACTGAGTAATCATCTTGCAATGTATCGTATATCAAATCATTACTTTATATACCTTAAACTTACAAAGTATTCTATGTGAATTATATCTCAGTAAAGCTGAGAAAAGAAAAACAAGGAAGACTGATTCAAAGTGTAGAAACAGAAGCTCAGAATATGACTACCAGAGGCCATGCAGAACAACTCCCAATGTACAAGCCATTCGCTTCTCCAGGGTATCCTCCTGACCCGGGGATCAAACCCAGGTCTCCCACGTAGCAGACAGATTCTTTACTGTCTGAGTCACCAGGGAAGCCACCCCCGAAGTACAAGGCTGAGTGCAAGGAACTGACGTTTGCCTGGCTAGAATTCAGAATTGTTATGGCGTGGTTGTGGCTGATATGTATCTGTCTCCTACACACAGTTTTTTTAATTGAATTGCCTATTGCAGTAATTTTATCCTTAGATCACCATTGTATATTAGAAGTACAAAAGGGCAGATGATTTGTCTCTCTTTAAATTTAGAGGACCCACTCTGACCTGGATCAGTTGTAGATAATAAAATCCTAAAATCTGCACCTGATACCAACTCAGGCTGAATTATCATCCAATAGATAGCATCAGCTTTCAGTCATGTGAGTAAACTTTAGAAAAAATAAAGCATTATGAAAAAGGGGAAGTATAGTTGAAAAGGGGCCAAATAGAAATTACAGGAGAGTAGCTTCCCTGGTGGCTCGGACATATTAAAGTCTTAATGATAAGCAAAGATGGAGATTAAGGAGATATGCTAGACACCTTTGTAATGTAGCAAACTTAAAAGCAAGCTGTTTTTGACCACAGTGACATCACCTAACGCTGAAAATAGCATCAGGTAACTTTCCTTGCTTCCCGAGGGCCAACCAAAAGCTGACCTCACCACCCCGCCTCACTTGTACCACACATTGAGGTTGACCAATGAACAAGTGACCCAGATGCCACCTTTGTGTTCACTTTTAAACATGGCTCAAAGAAATCGTTAAATTCTCTACATTGTGAGTTAGAGAACACTATTTGGGTCACCAGCTGAGCAACACAGTCTTCCATGCTCCGTCACCCTCTGATCCCAGACTAAGCAGCAGAGGGACAGGTAGAAGGAAGTAGAAAAGAAACTACCAGTTTGCCAAGTCTATCCTAAACTGGAGTCTATCTTAAAATGTTTGCAAAGATTCCTTTTTAAAAAAATTATTTATTTTAATTGGAAGATAATTATTTTACAATACTGTGGTGGCCTCTGCCATACATCAACACGAATCAGCCACAGTTAAACATGTGACCCTCCCACCTCCTCCCCACCCCATCTTTCCAGGTTGTCATAAGGCACCAACTTTGGGTTCCCTGCATCATACATCAAACTCCCACTGGCTATCTATTTTACATATGGTAATTTATATGTTTCAATGCTACTCTCTCAAATCATCCCACCCTTTCCTTCTCCCACTGTGTCCAAAAGTCTGTTCTTTATGTCTGTGTCTCCTTTGCTGCCCTGCCCAAAGGATCATTGTTACTACCTTTCTAGATTCCATATACATGTGTTAATGTATGATATTGGTCTTTCTCTTTCTGACTTACTTCACTCCGTATAATAGGCTCTAGGTTCATCCACTTCATTAGAACTGATTGAAATGCATTTCTTTTTATAGCTGAGTAATATTTCATTGTGTATGTGTACCACAACTTCTTAACCCATTCATCTGCCAGTGGACATCTAGGTTGCTTCCATGTCCTAGCTATTGTAAATGCCGCAAAGAACACTGAGGTACAAGTGTCTTTTTCAACTCTTGCTTCCTCACGGTATATGCCCAGTAGTGGGTTTGCTGGGTTGTATAATAAATTCTATTTCTAGGTTTTTAAGGAATTGCCATACTTTATGAATAATAAGAATACTTTTATTCCAAAGTAGCATCTACTGTTATTTACTGCCTATAGCAGGAAGGTAAATTTTGCTTTAGCAAACCCACAAGAGAAAAATCAAGCCCTTGTGACTCAGGAAAGGGAAGAGGGAGGAAATGAGATCTGGACCTAAATAGCAACCAAGTCACAAGCAAAATTAGTTGTAAATGGTACTTTACCCGTGCAAGTTTTAGAAGTCATTTCAAGATGGAAGGTAGGGGATTTCCCTGGTGGTTCAGTGGTTAAGACTTCATGCTTCCACTGCAGGAGGCATGGGTTCAACCCCTGGTCGGGGAACTAAGATCTTGCATGCCATGTGGTTCAGTTAAAAACAAAAAACTGAAATCAATGTGACTTTTAAAAAATATTGGAGGTAATTAAAGGAGTGGGGATTAAAAGCATCCTCACCTCTGAGACTATGTTGGGTTCCATCTTGCCAACTTTACTCACCATCTTGTATAAAATGACTGGGACATTGTGGGGAAAAAATTAGCAAGGAGAAAGTAGGAAAGAGAGGGACATTGGGACATTTAAGGCCACTCTAAGAAACAAGAATGAAGTAGGGATCCTATTAGGGAATCTACTAGCTTCATCAATATTTTTGCCAAACCTATTGCCTGCCATGATCCTGCTTCCTAAGGACAATTACAAGGAAGAGCATCTGGCCTGCTTCTACAAGCCCAAATACACCCCTGAAAATCCAGAGGGACTTGAAACTGGAAAAACCGATTGTTAATGGTGACCACTATGAACCATGCATGTCTGCTTAGGAGTGACAGTTCTCTGAAACCCAAACACCTTGCGTTTGCACACCCGAGACACAGGACACCATGAGCTCCACAAGCAGTGTCACTGAATATCAGACTCTGCATTTCAGGCACCATCCTCTCATAGGACCCGACCAACACAGAAAATATCAGTGCAGACACATGCATAGTTTTATTCAGTAGAAAAGCTTTCTACCGGTACTGAAGAGTTAAGTAGCACAGCAATAGTGGCAGGGCAGGGAAACAGAAACAGAGGCAGGGCACAGAGAAACGTTTAGCCAAGATTTTATTAAAAGATCCAGGGAATTAATGGGGAAAAGAAAGGTGGAAATGAAAGAAGCAGCACAGGAAGAAAGAGAAAAGCTAAATAAGTAGGAAAACAGAGAGGATGAAAGAAAGGAATAAACAGTTTAAAGTGCAGAAATGATGAAAATACAACTATTTTCACCAGTGTCTCATAGTTTTCAGAGTACAAATCCTTTGCCTCGTTAGGTAGGTTTATTCCTAGGTATTTTATTCTTTTTGATACAATGGTAAATTGGATTCTTTCTTTATCTTTCTGACCTTTTGCTGTTAACATATAGAAATGCAACGAATTTCTGTGGATTTATCTTGTATCCTGCAACATTGTTGAATTCATTGATGATTACCACTAGCTTCCTGGTAGTATCTTTAGGGTTTTCTATGTACAGCAAGTCCCCTACATAAGAACCTTCATCTTATGAACTTTCAGTGATGTGAACGTGTGTTTGCATGTCTAATCATGTAAGTTAGTTCATGTGTATCCTCTACATGTGATTGTGCTTTTTTGTACTTTACTGTACAGTACTCTATGGAATGCAGTGGTATAGTATCTTTCTTTCAAGCCCAGAATGTCTGGAAGCAGTGGTGATGTAGCAGGTACTACTGTACTTTTGTGAATCTACTATAGTTTACAGTACTATGGAATAGATTGTATTAGTTGGGTACCTAGGCTAACTTTGCTTGACTTTCGAACAAATTGGGCTTATGAACTGCCCTCAGAATGGAATTCTCTCACATTTAGGGGACTTACTTTATAGTGTCATGTCATTTGTAAACAGTGACAGTTTTATTTCCTCATTTCCAATTTGGATTTCTTTTATTTCTTTTTCTTCTCTGATTGTTGTAGCTAAGACTTCCAAAACTGTACTGAATAAAAGTGGCAAGAGTGGACATCCTTGTCTTGTTCCTAATCTTAGAGGAAATGCTTTAAATTTTTCACCATTGAGTATGATGTTAGCTTTACGTGTGTCACATACGTCTTTATTATGTTGGAGTATATACCCTTTGTGCCCACTTTCTGGAGAGTTGTGTTGAATTTTGCCAAAAGCTTTTTCTGCATCTATTGAGATGACCATATGGTTTTTATAATTCAATTTTTTGATGTGGTATATCACACTGATTGATTTATAGATTTTGAGATTTGTTGATATTGATTTATAGATACTGTAGATATTGCATCCCTGGGATAAATCTTGCTTGGTCATGGTATATGAGCCTTTAATGTATTGCTGTATTCAACATTCTAGTATTAATATTTTATTGAGGATTTTTGTGTCTATGCTCAAAGACCTTTACTACAAAAGCTAGAAGATTCTGTTAAAGGAAATTAAATGTGACACAAACAGGTGGAACGATAGACCATGGTTTTGGATTAAAGGAATCAATATTTTCATAGTTACTATACTGCTGAAGGCAATCTACAGAGTCAAAGAAATCTCCATCAAATTACCAATGGCACTTTTCAGAGATTTATTTCTCTTTTTTTTTTGTTTTATTACAAAAAAATGTTCATCTTGCATGGGGACAGAAAAGACCACCAAATATCTAAAGCAGTCTTGAGGAAGAGAAACAGAACTGGAGGAGCTTCTGAAGCTTCAGGCTTCCTGACTTCAGACTATACTACAAAACTGCAGTCATCGAAACAGTATGGTACTGGCACCAAAAAAAGAAATGCAGATCAATGGAACAGGATAGAAATCCCAGAAACAAACCCATGAACCTGTGGTCGATTAATCTGTGACAAAAAAGGCAAGGCTATATAGTGGAGAAAAGACGTCTCTTCAATAAATGGTGCTGGGAAAACCAGACAGCTACATGTAAAAAATGAAATCATAACATTTTTTAACACCATACACAAAAATAAACTCAAAATGGATTAAAGACCTAAATGTAAGACTGGATACTATAAAACTCTTAGAGGAAAACATAGGCAGAATACTCTTTGACATAAATCACAGCAATATCTTTTATGAGTTGTCTCCGAGAGTAATGGAAATAAAAGCAACTAAAAAAAAAGGCACGGGGACCTAATTAAACTCAAAAGCACAGCAAAAGAAACCATAAACAAAACAAAAAGACAACCCACAAAGACAGGAGAAAATAATTGCAAAGGATGCAACTAAAAAGAGATTAATCTCCAAAACTTACAAACAGCTCATGCAGCTCAATATCAAGTCCCCCCTAAAAAAAAGCCCAAACAAAAAATAGGCAGAAGACCTAAATAGATGTTTCTCTGAAGAAGACACACAAGTGGCTGAGAGGCATGTGAAAAGATGTTCATCACTGCTAACTATTACAAAAATGCAAATCAAACCTACAATGAGATCACCTCACACCAGTCACAATGGCCATCATCAAAAAGCCTGTAAGTAATAAATGCTGAAGAGGGTGTGGAGAAAAGGGAACCCTCCTACACTGTGGGATATAAATTAGTATAGTCACTACGGAGAACAGTATGAAGATTCCTTTAAAAACTTAAAATAGAGCTACCATATGACACAGCAACCTCATTCTTGGGCATATATATCTGGAGAAAATCATGACTGAAAGGGTACATGCACCCCGATGTTCATCAAAGTGCTGTTTATAACAGTCAACACATGGAAGCAACCCAAATGTCCACTGACAGATGAATAAATAAAGACGACGTGGTACATACACACAATGGAATATCACACAGCTATTAAAAAGAATGAAATAATGCCATTTGCAGCAACATGGATGGACCTGGAGATTATCATACTAAGTGAAGTAAGTCAGAAAAGAAAGACAAAGATATGATATTGCTGATATGTGGAATATTTTTTAAAATTACACAAATGAACTTATTTATAAACTAGAAACAGACAGACTTAGAGAACAAACTCTGGTTACCAGGGAGGAAGTGTGGGGGTCGGGGATACACTGGGAGCTGGGGACTAACATGTACGCATTTCTGTATCCAAAATAAATAAATGACAAGAAACTGCTTTGCAACAAGGGGACTCTGCTCATTATCCTGCAATAATCTAAATGGGAAAAGAATTTGAAAAAGTATAATTGCATGATTCAGTTATACATACATACAGATGTACATGTATGATAACTGAATTACCTTGCAATACACCTGAAGCTAACACAACACTCAACTAATTACACTCCAAAATAAAATAAGAACTGAAAAAAAAGACTTTTAAAGCTCAGATAAGACAGAAAGAAATTTACAGATCAATGTAGAATAGATCTAGAAATATATAACCAAGGATTCCCTGGTCTGTATCAATTGATTCGTGCGTCACTAGGAATCTCATATGCAAAAATTTGTACAGGAAAAAATAATGAAGGTGACCTAAGAAACTCAGATTTGTTTGCTTCTTTATTTTGCACGTAAACATCTCATTGTTTCAGAACTGTTTATTGAAAAACATTAGTCATTCTCTATTGAGTTGTAGTTAACCTTTGTTGAAAAAAAATCAATTGATTAGGAAACTTATTTTCCAAAACTGTAGTCCTTGTCATGTAGTATTATAATTATTAGTTTATATCTCTGATCCTGCCTTGAATTCAGGACAAGGAAAACTGCCTAGACCACTACTATAATTCTCACAGCATCTTTTTTTTTTTTTAATGTGGACCATTTTTAAAGTCTTTATTGAATCTGTTACAGTATTGCCTCTGTTTTATGTTTTGGTTTTTTGGCTCTGAAGCATGAGATCGAACTTGAAACCCCTGCATTGGAAGGCGAAGTTTCAACAACTGGATCACCAGGGAAGTCTCCATCATAGCATTCTTGAAGTAGACATTCAATAAGTACGAATGCTAATAGGGCGGATGTGGGGGAGGGTAGCCAAAAAAGTTGAAGGCTTGAAAGCTCAAAGTCTTTCTCTACTATTTAACTTTGCTGCCTTCCTCTTTCCCTCTGAATTTCACAGCCTGGAAGGCGTCCAGGCATCCATAATTCCTTCCTCTTCCTTGCCCTAATTCTCCATCACTCTCCTTGCTGACATTGCCTCCAAATGTTTCTTGTGTTCATCACTTTCTTCCCATATTAGATATCTCTGCCCTAAATCTTTATATGACAGTTTCATAATGCCACCTTCTTCTTGAGCTGCCAGTGTGATCAGAGCCAAAACAGAAGATCAATTATATCATGTCCTTGTGTGATAGTCTGTGATGGCTCCTTATCACCTACAGGGCAAAGTTCAAGGTCAGGAATGGTCCATTACTGGACACTGTCAGGACTTAGCCCAATTCCCCTTGACTTTCTTCTGCTTTCTAAGTACCTATCCCTCCTACCAGCTTCTATAGGCTTTGCTCCTCAGGGTCACAGCTTAGACTCTCCCTGGAGGATTGTCCCTGCATGAATGGAACCTCTGTGCCCACAGATGGAGAGAGTCAGAACTGTCAGGGCAGTTTATCAACTGACTGAAATAAGAGTAGGGAAGCCCAACATCCTTGCTTCAAGGAAAGACCAACTTTGAGGTATAACTTAGACTCCAGAGCTCCTCTGCAGGACTGAGTTACATCTAGGACTTTGCCTGATATCACATGCCTACTTGGTATACTTGTGTGTAACAGCCCCTCCCCCTAAATTAATGGTTTAAAACAACAAATATTTATCTCCTACAGTATCTGAGGGTCAGGAATCTGGGAGCAGCGTACCTGGCTGCAGTCAAGCTGGCAGCTGGTGCTGCAGTTGTCTGATGGGGGTGAAGAGCACGCTTCCAAGATCACTCACATGGCTGTTGGCAGAAGGCCTCAGTTCCTTGCCAGATGGGCCTCTCTGTAGGGCTGTTCACAAAGCATGGCAGCTATCTTCTCACAAATCGAATGATCCACAGAAGGAGGGTGATGGTAAGTAAATGAGACAGCACCCAAAACATAAACCTAATCTCAGAAGGGCCATGCCATCACTTCTGCTAGAAGTTACTGGTCACACAAATCAGTCTTGGTACAATGTGGGAAAGTGAAAGTGAAGTCGCTCAGTCATATCTAACTCTTTGAGACTCCACAGACTGTAGCCCACCAGGCTCCTCCATCCATGGGATTCTCCAGGCAAAAGTACTGGAATGGGTTGCCATGTCCTTCTCCGGGGGATCTTCCTGACCCAGGGATTGAACCTGGGTCTCCCACATTGTAGGCAGATGCTTTACCATCTGAGCCTCCAGGGAAGTCAATGTGGGAGAGAATAGCAAAAAGGATACGAGGTAGTGGAGAATCGCTGGGATTATCCTGGACACTGGATACCGCAGATGGCTTCTCCCTCTTCTCTACCCTGCTTCTCCCATTCTCTTACAGATTTTCCTAGCATTGCTTCTTAATGAATAACTTGCACCTAAATCCTGTCCTCAAGTACTGATTCTGTGGAACCCAGTCTAAGACTTTTTGCAAAGTCATCCATGATATCATCCTTGTCTCCTTCTCCAACTTCACCTCTTGCCAACAAATGTGGTGTTCTTAATGCAACAGCGATAACAAGATGATTCTTGAAATCATCTGTACATAGCATTCAGTCTTTCGATGCCCTTCCTCAGATCTTAGTCATCTTTTTAGCTCTATCACTTGCTACAATTAGATATTTGTCAAATGAATGAATGATTGAGTATATCTTAAAATACTGTTTATCCTTAATTTGCTGTTGCTGATTAGATAAAGGAAAGGATATAGCTTTTTCTGTCACCTCAAGCAAAGCGAAGAACCTTTGGAAGTGCCTTCCAAAATCGAAATCAGAAAACCCATTCATTCATTTATTCAATCAACAAATGTTGTTGAAAGTTTATTGTGTGCCTGGTTCTTTCCTGAGCACTGGAGATATGGTAGTAAAACAAAGTGACTAAAAGTTACTTTTAGGAGCTTACATTTTAGTGTAGAAAATAGTAATAGCTAAAAAGAATTGAGTGTTACCAAACCCAGGCATTGTCATATGGATATAGATATAGGTTATAGACATAAATATATATCTATATATCTCACTTCTTTGATTCTTTCACAACACTTACAGAATCTTTAATTCTAACGCAACAAGTAGTTCTCATTATTATTTTCATTTTGCAGATAAGAATCATAGGCAGAGCGTCTATGGTACCTGTGGAATTCAATCCCAGGTAGAGTCACTAAAGAAAAAATTATGTTATGACACATTAAAAGCTATAAGTCAGATTTTGTCAGGGGACTACTTCAATGGGGGCTTGTAGAGGGAAGAGAGATGAGGCTCAAATCTGAATACAACAAGGACAAGTAGATTTATAGCTAAGGATCAGGGCAGGAGTCAGTGGATGAAAAATTATTACAAAGAAATAATCAGGGCTAGGGAGATTCTGCCTAAACTGACTTGATAGAATTTTTGCGCAGGCAAGAGTGATAAGAGATGAAGAGTGGAGGATGAGGAATTTGATCAGATATCAAGGGTGGGGGATTTTTCACTAAATTGACCCAGCAGACTTCTGAGTCTACTGGGCTAAATGCACCCAGGACAGAGCCCAAGAGCAAGGTCCAGTGAGAAAGAGTACTCAGAATAGCTTGACATGAGTTAGGTCAAACGAAGAGTCCTTCAGAAGCATTTCAGAATCTATATCTTTGTCTACTGTAATCGGTGAGTGGAAATGAAACCGAGCAGGACCTTGTAGGGTTCCTGGGCACAGGAGCTTTTCTGTTCAGCCTTCCTGAACACACAAGCCCACTGAGTCCCCCTTTTTCTGGCAAAGCAATAAAGCTATTCTTTTCTACTTCACCCAAAACTCTTTCTCTGAGATTCGATTTGGCACCAGTGCACAGAGACCAAGCTTTCATGATCAGAAGAGCATGAAAAATGTCTTGACATGGCAATACTAACTGCAGACGTGCCTGCCTACTGGCTTCCCAATGTGTCTCTTTCTAAATTCTGAAAGGGGAAAATAATGAGACTGTATTGAGATCTAGTTCACCTAGAATAAAACTGCCACTTGGAGCAGGAATCACCTAAGAGGCAATGCAGTGGAGAGGTCAAAGTGGGAGTCAGGAGTCAGGCTGAGCTAGAACCTGTATGGTAGTATGATCCATGTCCTCATCTGCATGACAAGAGAGCTGAGAAATGTGGTTCTAAGATTCTTTCCTCTGTTCCCTTGACAGCAACCTTAATGGTCTAGCTCTTAAGATCCCACCACCTTTATAGTATGTAACCTTGCATTATTTTTATCAGCCTGCATGCCTGATCTCCCTTGCTTCACAATAATCCCTGTGTACAATGATTGCTCCCTCACACACCATGATGCACCATATACACCATTCCATTTTGGTCATGGTTTCCCATAAAGAATGGGTCTCTATATCCAAGAGATTCCCTTGCAAAGGCTCTTTCAAGTTCATAGAAGGAAGGAATAAAATAGTCAAGATTTAGATGTAGGTCTGCCCCATTCCAAAGCTGGCACTCTCCACACACACCCAGTGACTCAGAAAAGAGCAATTGCTTAAATAGAGTTCAGCTTGGTCAGCATATCATTCCTGATAGCCTACTTCAAATATTTATCCCTCAGAGACAAACACACTGACACACTCACTCACAAGTTCAATATTTACTTTTCAAAACACCCTAGATGGTATATTTCACATTGAAATCTGTCCTCCTGGGAGAAAGGCAGGTCTTGATCTGGATTCTCAGCCTGAAAACACCATGGGAATATACTTCAGAGACCACTATTGATACTTTAATTTCTTTAGATTCATGGCAATTCACTGTATTGTTCCTGGCATGCCTTTACATTTTAAATTGCTCAATAATTTTGAAAATAATACAGAGGCATTTTTTCCCCATGGAAACTGGTTTCATTGAAGATTCATGTAGCTTCAACTTCCTGTGATACCTTTGTTCCCACAAGTCTATAAGGGTTGGGATTCCAGCAAGAAATATAATGTACTCAAAAGAGATAAATGAGAATTTACAGAAGTGACCACTTAGAAAGGAGTGGGCAGAGATAAGGGAAATTAATGAGGGTGGTATGACAGTTTAAGACCAGCATTAGTGGAGTTCAAGTCTTCTGAGCACAAGCCACCTATACTGATTGCTTGGCCCTTGCAATAAGCCTTTCCCTGCTTTAAAGAAAAAAAAGACTACTATTAGCAAGAAGTCATTAGCATCTTGAGTGTGAAAGAGTAAGGAGAGAGAGCATGTAAGGAGATCTAGTGAGAGCCAGGGAGAGACCTCCAGAGAAGATCCCATTCTCTAACCATCTGCAGGCTGAGCAGAGTGGGGAGGGATCGATATCTCTCTCATTCCACCTTCCTGTTCTCTTGCTGGGGCTTCCCATTGGACTTACACAATCAGGAGTTGCACATAAGGGAAAGTGGGTGATGCAAGTTCCAGGGCACAGAGCATGGAGAAGACTGAAGAGAAAGCTGGAAGAGCAAAGTGAAACTCTAGTTCAGAAGTCAACCTCTTTTGCCTGGGTCCCTGCTCTTCAGAAGTCAGATGTCAGAAAAGGGACAGTAGAAGCTGAATGCAGAGTGTGACCTGTCTGCTATTCTGGGTATGAGCAACCATCCATTTGGCTAAAATAGGAAATCTCCTCTTCAGTAACCAATGGTTGGATGGGCACATTAGCTTTGCTTTCCATAAAGGGGAAAAGTCAATCAACAATGTATAGACGAGAGAGAAGTGAATCAAATGCTATAATTAGGAAGCATAGCATAACTGAAACAGCCATGCATTTAACATCTGAAAATTCAAATACGTTGCAGGGGTGGCCAAAGGGGAAAAAGAAACTTTAATAATGCAGGATGTTCTGCCCACCACGCACTCCATAAGCTTATGTATGGAAGTGAGAGTAAAATAGATGGCATTAATCCACTGTTCACGCATCAATCTCAGTTGCCCTCAGCCCTCTCATGGTGCAAGCATTTGCCCCTCTATATTCTCATGCATGTAGATACAGTCACATAGCCTTTATTACATATTTAAGATGTCTGTGTATGTTAATATTTAGGCATATGTGCAGGATTGTACACAGAAAATGATGTGGACTATTCTTTAAAAGCAATTTGAGAAATTTCCAAGTGTCTTTGGAACTGCAATCTGCACTTTTGTAAAACTGTAAAACCCAATGAAAAAAATTTTAAGGATGAACTATTTTATTTTGTTTTCTGTTCACTGACTTTAAAATCTCACTCCTACATAAACTATGACTCTACTGTTATCCTTTAATCACCAGATAGAAATTAGGAAAGGAGCTTAGGGAAGATCCATTGTGGAAATAGGTACAGGGAGAGTGAACGGAGATTTTATTATAGAACACGGAATTAAAGCTTTCCGAAAAATCCTTTAACTTAGTAACTTTTGTTTCTGTATATAAAAAAATTGTAAATGCTTAAGACTGCCCTTAGAAGGTCACAAGAGGTAACCCTTAATTATACAAAGGGGGGCCTCCTGGTGGCTCAGCGGTAAAGAATCTGCCAAATCTGCCTGCCAATGCAGGAGCCCAAGGAGACACAGGTTCCATCCCTGGGTCAGGAGGATCCCCTGGAAAAGGGCAAGGCAACCCACTCCAGTATTCTTGCCTGTAGAATCCCATGGACTGAGGAGCTTGGCAGGCTACAGTCTACGGGGTCACAAAGAGTTGGACATGACTGAAGCGACTGAGCATGCAATTATACAAAGAAATAAAAAATTAAGTATTTATTTGCCATTCAATCTTAAAAACCGTTTTTTATGGATAGGACCTTTCTTTAAAAAGTCTTTATTGCATTTGTTAAAATATTGCTTCTGTGTTTGTATGTTTTGGTTTTTTTAATCACAAGGCATGTGGGATCTTTGTTCCCCAACCAGGGATCGAAATGTACCTGGTACAGTTCAGTCAACCTGTACTGCCTGCATTGGAAGGCAAAGGCCTAACTACAGGATCACCAGGGAAAGTCCAAGGAAAAGACTTTTAATACTGGATGGATTTAAGCTCCCCTAGAACATACTTGGGGATTCCTGGTGAACTTTGATCTCAAAATCAGCATAGATTATGTGGTGCTATAGTAACAGGTATGCCCTCAAACTTCAGGGTCTTAAACAAATAAGGGCTTATTTCTCTTTCTCCAGCTTTACTGAGGTGTAATTGACAAAAAGTGTGTATATTTAAGGAATGTAACATGATGATCTAATATACATATACATTGTGAAATGATTACTAGAATCACGCTAACACGTCTATCACCTTATATAATTATCTTGTTTTGGCTTTTTGATGAGAACACTTAAGGTTAACTTGCTTGGAAAAATATTATACAATACAGTATTGTTAACTATGGTCACCATGCTGTATGTTACATTCTCAGAAATTACTTATCTTATTAATACAACTGAAAGTTTGTACCCTTTGACCAATCTCCTCATTTTCCCATCCCATAGCCCCTGGCAACCACCATTCTACTTATGGTTCAATGAGCTCAAAGTTTCTAGATTCCACATATAAGTGAGATCATAAGGTATTTATCTTTCTGTGTCTGCCTTATTCCATGGACCATGATGTCTAGTTCATCCATATTGTTGCAAATGGCAGTATTTCCTTCTTATCTTTGACTGGGTAATATTTCATTGTATATGTAGATCACCTTTTCTTTATCCATTCATCCATCAGTGGATACTTAGGGCTTATTTCTCACTCACTCATCTGGGGGCTCTGCTCACTGTCATCTTGTCCTCTCTCTAGGACTCAGAATGATGGAGCCCCTACAATATCAAACATTGCAGGAGAATCTCACAATAGTAATCAAATATTTGTACTGAGTGACACATGACTCTAAAAATCATATCTCACGGCTCCACTCAATGGGGCTAAGAAGAGCAAATATCAGGCATCCAGAAGGTGGAGGCTTTTTTTTTTTATTTAAAGTTGCTCAGTCAAGTCCGACTCTTTGAGACCCCATGGACTATACCATCTGTGGAATTCTCCAGGCCAGAGTATTGGAGTGGGTAGACTTTCCCTTCTCCAGGGATCCTCCCAACCCAGGGACTGAACCCAGGTCTCTCCCATTGCAGGTGGATTCTTTTCCAGCTGAGCCACAAGGGAAGCCCTTGTGGAGAGTTAGAAGTGTTTGCTGTTTAGAATTGCCAGCTACCATATCAATACAATGCCCTTTCCCATTTCCTGAGAGCAGCAAGAGGGACCTGGGAATCTGAACAGAGTTGAAAGTTGGGGTCATCAGATTTCATGGTCAACAAATTCAGAGAGCTAAGCAGTTGTATCACTGAACCTGTGCCCAAGTCATCAGGACGGTACCAGTTAGAAGACTGACAATGTGCTTGTCGATGTCACCTGTCATCAAGGGTTTTGGTAACTTAACCTTCGAAACACAGTCAACGTTTTAAAATCATGAAACTCCATAGAAATGTATGTGATATACATACACATATCTATAGACATCTATGGTTTTTTCAGTAGTCATGTATGGGGAGGAAGTTGGACAATAAAGAAGGCTGAGCACCAAAGAAATGATCCTCACCAAAGAAGTGAATTCTGGAGAAGACTCTTGAGAGTCCCTTGGACCGCAAGGAAATCAAACCAGTCAATCCTGAAGGAAATTAACTCTGAATATTCATTGGAAGGATGATGAATCTGAAGCTCTGATATTTTGGCCACCTTATAAGAGCCAACTCCTTGGAAAAGACCTTGATGCTGGGAAAGATTGTAGGCAAAAGGAGAAGGGGGAAGCGGAGAATGAGATGGTTAGATAGCATCACCAACTCAATGGACATGAGTTTGAGCAAACTCCAGAAGATAGTGAAGGACAGAGAAGCCTGGCATGCTGCAGTCCATGGAGTCGCAGAGAGTTGGATACAACTTAGCGACTGAGAAATAACCACAACATAAACGTCATACATGTACTATTATACTAATCTGTTATTAATATGTACATTACTGAACATAGAAATATAGACCTTTAAAGAATAAAAAAAATAAAATATATGGTCCAATGTTTCCCACCCAATATATTATCTCACACTCTCCTTGGAATATTTGCACTCCACTTTGAAGACTCTCTCCCTTACAGAACTAAGAGGCTTAAGCCACGTTCTCAAGGAGGGGAGACTAACAACGAAGGGGTATGTGGCTCCATAAAATTATCTGTAACCTCAGCTATAACCCTAAAATTATAAGTGCTAATGTCTTGGTACATTTTCTCTCTCTGCACAGCTACCCACATATGGAAGTATTTTAAAAAAGAAATTATCGTGGACAAACTGCTTTGCAATCTCCTTTCCCTACAGAACACATTGTGAACAATATATCGCATATTCTTCTACACAATTTTTGTAACTTTTATCATTTATTTCAGCAACAATACATATCCATTGTGAAATATTATTAAATGTGTATAAGCAAAGAGAGAAATAAAAGTCACCCATTTTCCATTACCCAGATGTAACCACTTTTGGAGCCTGGCAAGCTGCAGTCCGTGGAGTCACAAAGGTCAGACACAACTGAGCAACTAACATTTTTTCAACCACTTTTAATATGTTGCTACGGTGGGCTTTTTTTTTTCCAGTTTCTTTCAGTAAATTCATAGTCTTCCATTAAAGGAATCACATTATGTGTACCTTTCTGTACACTGTTTTATTATTTTGTATGTATTGTATATGCTTCCCAGGTGGCACAGTGGTAAAGAATCCACCTGCTAATTCAGGAAGTGTGGATTTGATCCCTGGGTCAGGAATATCCCCTGGAGTAAGGAATGCCAACCCACTCCAGTATGCTTCCCTGGAAAATCCAATGGACAGAGGAGCCTGGTGGGCTAGAGTCCATGAGATCACAAGGAGCTGGACATGACTGAACGACTGAGCATGACTGAACACACATGTATTGTTTATATGCTTCCATATAACGGAGTACTTTCCTACCACAGCACTGCAAGGGCTCTACACGACAATGTTTCGAAAACCGCTGTTCTGTGAAGGTTGTTCTAAAAGATTCTAATAGGTACATTGAGAAGAAAATGTTTGGAAAATACTGCCTATTTGAATTGTTATAATGCACATTTGCTATTAAAGTCTCTGAAAATCCTACAACTAAAGAAAATATTTAACTTTGTTTAACATGATGTTTCTAAAATTTATTCAAGCATGACTCACTTTTTTGAGACACTTCAAATAACATCCTTCAGAGCAGTGCCAGTTACTCTGTAATTATATTCCAGTCCTGCCTTCTTAAACATACAAGTTGTCACAATTATTAACCACAAATACCTGCACTGTAATGAATATTTTTGTTACTATATACTCATGCCCTTCATATATTTTAATAGAAGTTTAATAAAGCAGAATTGTCAACTTGAAGCTATGCGGATTTTGGAAGTTTCTTTCCTGACAAATCACTTTCCAGAAATTTTGAACTTATTTATACTCCCATTTCCATACAACCATGTCAGCACTGGATATTATCACCAAAAAAGTGAATAAATACATGCATAATTGGTCTTCCTATTTTTACAGCAACTAATGTTTATTATAGAAAAATTTTAAATTAATATAAGAAAAGAGAGAAAGGTAAATTACCTATAATCCACTACTCAAAGCTAATCACTGTCAACAAGGGTGTCTTTTTTAAAACAAGCCTATAATTATGCAAATTCTATATCATACTACTTTACAGTTACTATTATGTCTATAAAATGTTATTTCATTGCTTAAATTTGCAGTTGTTTTAACACCAGCAAAGCAGAATAGTTTTTCATGTTTATTATCTCTTGGTTTCTTTTAGATAATTGTTTATTCACATCTTATGTTCATAATTCTGTTGAGAATAGTGTTTAGTTTTCAATTTTACACATGAAGCTTTTCCCTTCAGAAATTTCTGATTATTTATAGTTTTTTTTTAGACATTGGTCATGCAAAGACTAGAAAAACCTTCTGTTCTTGAATATTGTATCATTTTCAGAAAATCTAAATAGACCAATCACTAGTACAGAGATTGAAGCAGTAATTAAAAATTCCCCCCAAAATACATTCAAAACTAGATGGCTTCACAGGTGATTTCTACCAAATTCTCAAAGAAGATGTAATACTTAACTTTTCCAAACTATTCAAAAAATTTGAAGAGAAAGGAACACCTTCTAGATCATTTTATAAGGCCAAAGTCACCCTGATGCCAAAACCAGACAAAGACAACAACAACAAAATTACAGGTCAATATATCTCATGACCATAGATCAAGAATCCTCAACAAAGTATTAGCAAACAGAGTTCAGCAATACATCAAAAAATTACACTATTCACCATGATCAAGTTATTCCTATGATGCAAAAATGATTCAACATCTAGAAATCAATGAAACATACCACACTAACAGAGGAAGAAACGTGATAATTTCAGTAGATGCAGAAAAAACATTTGACAAAAATCCAGCACTCATTTATGATTAAAAAAAAAAAACCTCTCAATAAAATGGGTATAGAGGGACATACCTCAACATAACAAAGGCTGTATGTATAGCACAAACCCACAGCTCACATCACATTCCATGAGGAAAACCTGAAAGCTGTCTTCCTAAGATCAGGAACAAGACAGGTATGCTCACTCTCACTACTCCTTCATATAATATTGGAAGTCCTAGCCAGAGCAATTAAGCAAGAAAAAGAAATAGAAGATATCCAAATAGGAAACAAGTAAAACTGTCATTAATTGCAGATGACTTGATTTCATATGGACTTCCCTGCTGGCTCAGGCAGTAAAGCATCTGTCTACACTGCTGGGAGACCTGGGTTCGATCCAAAACTCTAAGACTCCACCTCCCCCCCCAAAGAAACCTATTAAAAATAATAAATGAATATAATAAAGTTTCAGAGTTCAAAATCAATGTACAAAACTCTGTTGTATTTCTATGCAGTAACAGTGAGCAAAATGGCGCTGGTGGTAAAGACGCTGTCGGCCAATAAAGGAGATGCAATAGATGCAGGTTTGATTCCTGCGTTGGGAAGATACCCTTGAGGAGGAAATGGCAACCCACTCCAGTATTCTTGCCTAGAATATCCCCTGGACGGAACAACAAACAACCTGATTAAAATTGGGCAGAGGAGCTTAATAGATATTTTCCAAAGAAGACATACAGCTGGCCAACAGGCACATGAAAATACATTTAACATCACTAATTATACAGCAAGATATCACGTCACACTGTCAGAATGGCCATTACCAAAAAGACAAGAACTATTAAGTGTTGGCAAGGGTGTGGAGAAAAGGGGACCTTCATACATTGTTGGTGGGAATGTGAATTGGTACAGCCACTGTGAAACAGAGTCTTCAAAAAATTAAGAACAATAATACCGTATGACTCAGCTCCCCTACTTCTACATATTTATCCGAAGAATAAAAAAATACTAATCCCTAAAGATATCTACACTCCTGTGTTCATCAAGGCATTATTTACAGTAACTACGATATGGAAAAAACTCAACAATATTTGAATAAATAAAAATGTTATATACAGCTGGGACATGGAAGCAACCTAAATGTCCCACTGAAAGATGAATGGATAAAGAAGATGTGGTATATATACACAATGGAATATTACTTAGCCATAAAAAGGGATGAAATTGGGTCATTTGTAGTGATGTGAATGAACCCAGAATCTGTCATACAGAGTGAATTAAGTCATAAAGAGAAAAACAAATAGCATATATTAACACATATGTATGGAATCTAGAAAAATGGCACACTGGGAAAAACTGGGAGAGTAGCCTTGACATATATACAGTACCATGTGTCAAATAGACAGCTAGTGGGAAGTTGCTCTATAGCATAGAGAGCTCAGCTTGGGGCTCTGTGATGACCTAGAGGGGTGGGATGGAGGGGTGGGAGAAAGGCTCAAGAAGGAGGGGATATATGTGTACATAAAGGTGACGCATTTCATTATATAATACAAACTATTACAACATTATAAAGCTTTGATTCTACTCTAAAAAAACAAAAAAGAAGTTTTACATATATGAGTATGTATACATATACTGTATGTATATACAATGAAATACCACTCAGACATAAGAAACATGAAATATTGCCACTTCTGACATGAATGGACCTTGAGGGTATTATGCTAAATGAAATAAATCAGACAAAGACAAATACTTCATGACTTCACTTGTATGTGAACTATAAAAAACCAATAAAATTGAAATGAACAAACCAAACATGTAGAGATTCATAGAACAGAGTTATGGTTATCAGATGGGAAGAGGTTGCAGGGAGGGAGAAATAGATAAAGGGGGCCAATAGCCTGGTGATGTACGGAAAACAGATTTTTAGTGGTAAGCCTGTTGTACCACGTTACAGAAGTATCGATAGAAATACAATGATGTGCACTTAAAATTTACATAACATTATAAATCAGTGTAACAGAAACAAATAAAAAAAGTAAATAAGTACTACCAACTAAAAAAAAGATTGTTATTATTTTCTTCCACTATTAATGGTTTTACATCTTTGATCAAGCAGGAGAAACGAAAAGCAGATGGCAAACCCAGGAAGATGGGATTTATGCATCCTTTAATTTACATTCAAACCTTGCCCACACGATTGAAGGTATTGTGCTATGCACAAACATCTCTCAGATTCCACCCTAGTTCTTTCACATTTGTGGCCCCCAGAATATTAAAAGTATACCATGTCTTTCTCCTTATCATCTCTGCAGATCTAAATATCCTGTTGACTGAGGCATGTTCTTTTTGCCAGCAAGTTCTGTCCATTACTTTACTGAGTGAGGGCACACACACACACACAGACACATGCACGTACACACACATGTGTGCACACACATGCATGCACACATGCACTCACATGCTCACACACACACGCACACACACTCACACACACACACACACACAATATGTTCAAGTACATACACCCTTTTAAAGAATCTCTCATCATATATCTTTTCATCTTCCTGTTATTCAGTCTAATACATTTCCTTATTCTGTTTAAACAGATTTGTGCTGATCAACACTACCCATCACGTGGCATCTGATATAATGAACACAGTGCTTGGATGAAGTCTCAGGAGGGGAAATGGTGAGATCAGCTTTACACGTTAATGGATTTGACTGCATAAAAATTACAAACTTCTGCTAATAAAAAAATACAATTAAAATAAATATTTAATATCACTAATAATCAAAGAAGTTTGCACTAAAATAATAATGAGAAACATTTTTCATCTATAAAATTGGTAGAGATTAAAAAATGATAACACCCAGTGTTTGCAAGGGCAGAAGTAAAGATGAGGTTGCCACAGTGGTTGGGAATATAAAAGCTTATACTACATTTCTGGGGGCCAAGTGGGCAGTACCAGTAAGAGTTTTTAAAGATCATTTGTCTCAGTACTTCTATTTCTAAAAAACTGACCTCTAGAAATAATCACAAGTATGCAAAGCAATTTTTGCAGAGTTTTCTTTGCTGAATCATTTGTGATATCAAGGGGAAAAAAAGAAACAGACAATAACAGCGCACAATTTGGAGTTGGTTAAATACATTTTACGCATCTACACTGTGGGTACTATGTAGCTATTAAAAATCATGTTGCAAAAGAAAAGTTAATGACATGGAAAACGCTTGCAATATACTGTTTGGTTAGCAATGGTGGTATGAGAGCTGTGCAAGTGAAAAGCTGATGCCAAAGGTGGTAGATGCCTTTAATGAGCTTAACTGGGCCAGTTCAGAGACAGGCTGGGGGGGGAAATGTGATATAAGGAAACAGTTTGGGAGTCTGGAGCCCTGTGCGTGAGTCAGCTACAGTCAGAGTATGTGTAAAGCGAAAGGGACAGAGAAAAGGAAGGGAAACCTTAGCGATTATCTCTTAAATTCTCCATCACATATGAAAATTCTTCTTATGGTCAGGGAATTTTTTAATAATATTATAACTTAAAAATTATTTATTTAATTTTTGGCTATACATTGCTTCTTGGGCTTTTGTCTAGTTGTGGTGAGTGGGGGTTACTCTCCATTTGCAGGACAAGAACTTCTCATAGCAGTGGCTTCTCCTGTTGTGGAGCAGGGCATGTGGGCTCAGTAGTTGCCGCTCCAGGGTTCTAGAGCACAGGTTCAGTAGTTGTGGTGCACGGGCTTAGATCTTTCTGGGTCAGGGATCAAACCCATGTCTCCTGCACTAGCAGGCAGAGTCTTTATCACTGAGCCACCAGGGCAGCCCTGATCAGGATGTGGATGAACTTTGTTCCCAGCTGTGTACTCTCCAACTTTGATTCAAGCCTCTTGAAGATTCTGAGAAGGACGTGCTTGTTGTCCTATATATAGAAACTATAATACACTGATGAAAGAAATCAAAGGAGACACAAATAGGTAGAGAAATATACCATGTCCATGGATTGGAAGAATCAATATAGTGAAAATGAGCATGCTACCCGAAGCAATGTATAGATTCAGTGCAACCCCTATCAAGCTACCAAAGGTATTTTTCATAGAAGTGGAACAAATAACTTCACAATTTGTCTGGAAATACAAAAAGACTCGAATAGACAAAGCAATCTTGAGAAAGAAGAATGGAACTGGAGGAATCAACCTTCCTGACTTCAGACTATATACAAAGCTACAGTCGTTGAGACAGTATGGTGCTGGCACAAAGACAGAAATATAGATCAATGGAACAAAACAAAAAGCACCGAGATAAATCCACGCACCTATGGACACCTTATCTTTGACAAAGGAGGCAAGAACATACAATGAAGAAAAAACAATCTCTTTAACAAGCAGTCCTGGGAAAATTGGTCAGTCACCTCTATAAGAAGGAAACTAGAATACTTTCTAGTACCATACACAAAATAAACTCAAAATGGATTAAAGACTAAATGTAAGATCAGAAACTATAAAACTCTTACAGGAAAACATAAGCAGGACACTACTGACACAAATCACAGCAAGATCCTCTATGACCCACCTCTCAGAGTAATGGAAATAAACCAAAAATAAACAAATGGAACCTAATTAAATTTAAAAGCTTTTGCACAACAAAGGAAACTATAAGCAAAGTGAAAAGTCAGCCTTCTGAATGGGAGAAAATAATAACAAATGAAACAACTGACAAAGAATTAATTTTTAAAATATACAAGCAGCTCATGCAGGTCAACACAGAAAAATAAGTATCAATCAAAAAGTGGGCCAAACACTGAAACATGTTAATTGTCATATGTGAAATCAATCGCCAGCCCAGGGTTGATGCTTGGGGCTGGGGCACCGAGATGTCCCAGGGGGAGGGAATCGGGAGGGAGGAGGGAGGGGGGTTCTGGAGGGGGAGCATATGTAAACTCATGGCGGTTTCATGTCATTGTATGGCAAAACCAACACAATAAAGTAAAGAAAATTTTTTAAAAAAAAGCGGGCCAAAGAAGTAAACAGATATTTCTCCAAAGACAGACAGATGGCTAACAAGCACATGAAAAGATGCTCAGCATCACTCATTTTACCAGAAAAATGCAAATCAAAACCACAATGAGGTACCATCTCATGCCAGTCAGAAAGGCTGCCATCAAAAAGTCTACAAACAATAAATGCTGGAGAGGGTGTGAA
Source organism: Antilocapra americana (assembly GCA_007570785.1). NCBI lineage: Eukaryota > Metazoa > Chordata > Mammalia > Artiodactyla > Antilocapridae > Antilocapra > Antilocapra americana. The sequence continues at coordinate 3,699,744 of ML662465.1, forward strand.
GAAAAGGGAACCCTCTTACACCATTGATGGGTACAGCTGCTATGGAGAACAGTGTAGAGATTCCTTAAAAAATTGGAAAATAGAGCTGCCATATGACCCAGCAATCCCACTGCTGGGCATACATACCGATGAAACCAGAACTCTTGACACATGTACCCCAACATTCACTGCAGCACTGTTTACAATAGCTAGGACATGGAAGCAACCTAGATGTCCATCGGCAGACAAATGGAAAAGAAAGCTGTGGTACATATACACAATGGAATATTACTCAGCTATTAAAAACAAGAACACAGTTGTGTCAGTTCTAATGAGGTGGACGAAACTGGAGCCTATTAAACAGAGTGAAGTAAGTCAGAAAGAAAAACACCAATACAGTATATTAATGCATAGATATGGAATTTAGAAAGATGGTAATGATGACCCTATATGCAAGGCAACAAAAGAGACACAGCTGTAAAGAAGAGACTTTTGGACTATGTGGGAGAAGGGGAGGGTGGGATGATTTGAGAGAATAGCATTGAAACATGTGTATTATCATATGTGAAATAGAAGACCAGTGCAAGTTCGATGCATGAAGCAGGGCACCCAAAGCTGGTGCTCTAGGACAACCCAGAGGGGTAGGTTGGAAAGGAAGGTGGGAAGGGGGTTCAGGATGGGGGGACACCTGTGCACCCATGGTTAATTCATGTCGATGTAAAGCAAAAACCACAATATTGTAAAGTAATTAGCCTCCAATTAAAATACATTAATTTAAAAAAAAGAAAATAACATCCCGTTTCACTAGCTACAGGGAGTTCAATTGTTTGCAATCAAGCACATTGGCTAACTGACTCTACTATAGTTGCAGTGCCCATCATACGCTCAGTGTTTTAAATACGTTTATCTCATTTAGTCTTCTAATGAGATAAGACTAAATGAGATCCCTTCTCTACCATCCTAGTGTTACCAAAAGAGTGTGAGGGGTCCGACTGCTCACTGCTCAAAAACCAATAAACAGGCCAGCTTGGTGGAAAGGAAAGTTGGCTTTATTTCAGACGTCGACTGCTGGGGGAGGGAGGTTGGTGGACGTCTGACTAAAAGCCGACTCCCCTCCTCTACCGCTGGCAACCAGTGGCACAAGAGCTTTTACAGACAGAAGTGAAGGGGGACTACGTGCAGAAAAACAGCACAGACGGCTCTGACAGTCATTTTCAAATTGGTCGTCAGCATCGTTTTGGTTGTTTTAGGTACAGTTAGCCTTCAGTTCCAGGGTTGGTTTGTGCCCATGTCTTTGAGGCCAGTTCTCGGAATTGTGGCAGCTTATGGCATGGGTAAGGTCTGCTCATCATGTAGGCAACATCTTCCACCTGATGGGGGTTTCACTGTCCATAAGACAGCTCACAGGATATGGCTCAGAATATTATCTATTGCCCTTGAGAAGAAACTAAAGGTCCTTGACTATGCTTGATGACAACATTATTATTATTTGGTCTCCTTTGACTGCTTGCCTCTGTTTTTGTATGTTCTCATCTCCCTGATTAAACTTATTCTTTGACTAAAGTTTTCTACAGGCAAGAGGCAGGCAGAGGACACAGGGGAGGGAACATCGGATCTTACACTACTTCACCAGCTCTTCAATAAGTAAGTGGCAAAGGAGAAAATGTATCCCCAGATCTGCAAGAACACCAAACTCATTCTCTAACCAAGAGCAAGGTTCCACTCCTCTGTAACCCTCTGTGTTCTAGCTATAGAATGAGCACTTTGGAATAGAAAGATCTCTGAATTTCCTTCCTTGTTAAGTAAGTATATAGTTCTGTGTCCTGGAGGATCTTGCCCAACCCTATAGGGAAATGAAGAAATCTCCATTGGGTGTCTGACATTATGGCTGTCTTTCTATCATTCTAAAAAGAAGCTGATGAAATAAGATTAATCTAGAACCTGCCAGTGACCTGGGGGCTGGACCACAAGGCTCATCAGTATTGCCCAGTACTGGAAAGGCTCTGGAGTTACTCTTGCTAGCCCTGAATTCACATTCCCAGGAGGCGATTTCCCATCCTGACTACCCTCAGCCACCCGAAGCATTGCCCTTGTAAGCAGTTTTATCAGGTGGGCTTCCAAGGGCTTTGATGGAGAAGCTGAAGCAGTGGATTCCAGTGAACCAAGTATAGGAGTAGTGCTGGGGAAACAAGCTGCTCTCCCAGCCCTGTTGGGCTTCCCTGGTAGTTCAGCTGGTAAAGAACCCGCCTGCAAAGCAGGAGACCTCGTTTCAATTCCTGGGTCAGGAAGATCCCCTGGAGAAGGGATAGGCTACCCACTCCAGTATTCTTGAGCTTCCCTGATATCTCAGATGGTAAAGAATCCACCTGCAATATGGGAGTCCTGGGTTCGATCCCTGGGTTGGGAAGATCCCCTGGAGGAGGGTATGGCAACCTGCTCCAGTATTCTTGCCTGGAGAATCCCCGTGGACAGAGGAGACTGGCGGGCTACAGTCCATGGAGGCGCAGAGTCCAACACGAGTGAGTGACTAAGCACAGCACAATCCTGTTACCAACTGGATGACCCCCACATAAGCCATGGGACTGTTCTCAGCCTCTGTTTCCTCCCCTGAGAAATTTAGGACTGTGATTCAGATAAAATGCAGTAATGCTAGTGGAAGTTCTTTGAAAAATGAGAAAAGCATTGTACAAGTGTGAGGGGCTATTATTAATTCAGAGAGGAATTGAAGAATCTAAAACTGTCTTGCATTTGAATAGCGTTTCTTATTTTGCAACGTGCTTTTCTCATTTTGTCTTCACAGCCACCATGTGAGAAAGTAGGGCAGTTATTATTATCTCCATTTTATAGATGAGGAAACAGAAGGAAAAGTGGCGATGCCAGCCCTAGAAGCCAGGCATCCTGATTTCCAACCCCAGATTCATTTTTATATATTTGCAAGTAATTTTCTCCTATCCATCATGCAGACATTAGAGCACACCTGTTAGCAAAGGGGTTGGGAAATTGTCAGCAAGATCTAAACCAACAGAAGGATGGTTAGCCTACATTGTTCATTTTGGACTAACGTGAGCTTTCTATGAAAAAAAGAATGTAGAACTCTGGTTTTTCTCCATTGCAATGGAGGACAGGTTAAAAACCAGAAGCAGACAAACACTAGATGCTGGAAGAGATTTGGCATACCATTTTTAGAATGTATGCACCCCACACTTGTCATCTTTCTGCCAGCCTAAAACTCAAGGGTCAGCATCAGCAGTGTGGTCTGTATGGTCTGTGCCAGCCTCAGGCCGTCCCCGGAACCATCCCACAAAAAATTCATGTCTAACTAGGAAGCTCAGGTTGAAGACTCACAGCCGAGTCTGAGTTTTGTCATCTCCATTTTAACAATTATGAAGAAGACATTTTAAGTGTCTAAAAACATTTTTTAAGTATTTCTTTATTTATTCATGGCTGTGCTTGGTATTCATCGTTGCATGGGCTTTCTCTAGTTGCAGCGAGCGGGGGCTACTCTCTAGTTGCAATGCTTGGGCTTCTCATTGCAGCGGCTGCTCTTGTTGCAGAGCATGGGCTCTAGGGCACACAGGCTTCAGAGGTTTCAGCATGTGGACTCAGTAATTGTGGTACACAGCCTAGTTTCTCTGCAGCATGTGGGATCTTCCCAGACCAGGGATTGACCCAAATCTCCTATACTGGCAGGCAGATTATTTACTTCTGAGCCACCTCTGAGCCACCAGGGAAGTCCATGTTTTCATAGAACACTTCTGCACTTACTGGGGTTTCCAAATAAGCCTGTAAGTTAGATTGATACCATTCATACAAATAACTTGGATGCAAAGAACATGCACGCTCAGGAGGTTTTATCACTTGAGTCACGAGCAAACCCAGTTGTCCTTTTCTGTGACTGTGGTTCCTGTCCAACATACTCCCTTGAATACTGGCCATGCGATTGGTTTAACCTCACAAATGTATACTGCAGTTCCAGACCTGAAGAAGCTCCATGTGTTTCTATGGTCCTCTTTCACTCATGTGACCCACTCCAAGAGCGTGCCCTAAGAGTGGCTACTCCAAAAAGAGTGAGGAAACCAGTATCATATATTAATACATGGATGCGGAATCTAGAAAAATAGTATGAAGCGAAGTGAAGTGAAAGTCACTCAGTCGTATCTGACTCTTTTCAACCCCAAGGGCTACACGGTCCATGGAATTCTCCAGGCCAGAATACTGGAGTGGGTATCCGTTCCCTTCTCCAGGGGATCTTCCCAACCCAGGTCTCCTGCACTGCAGGCCGATTCTTTACCAGCATTTGCAAATCAGGAATAGAGACACAGGTTTAGAGAACAAATGTATGGATACCAAGGGGGAAAGGGGTTGGGTGGGAGGAACAGGAGATTGGGACTGACATATATACTCTACTGATACTACGTATAAAATACACAACCGATGGCGACACACTGTACAGCACAGGGAACTCTACTTAATGCAGGATGGGGACCTAAATGGGAGGGGATTCCAAAAGAGAGGGGTCAAGTATATGTAGGTCTGATTCACTTTGTTGTGCTACAGAAGCAAACACAACATTGTAAAGTACCTATACTGCAATAAAAACTAATTGATAAAAACAAAAGGATGAAGAGACACATGGAGAGGCTCTGAACCCAGCCTGAATGCTGATGTTCAAAGCATGGAGTCTAACCTAGCAAAACTTAAAAAAAAAAAGTCATGGATGAATAAGCATGAAATAAATGCTGGGTATTCTAAGCCTGTACACTATGGAATAGTTTGTTATACACAGTATTGCTGCAAATAGCTGACTGACACAGTTGCCTTGAAATTTTAGGATCCATGTAGATTTTAAAAAAGGACTCTTGATTTTTCATAGGTGGCAAGTAAGAACTACTCAATATATAAAGCCAGAAATGTTCCATTTCTTTATCTTTCTTAAAGCAAACTAATTACAGCTGTAAGTTTCCAGGTATTGAAGTGATGACATGATCAATATCATTCAGTATTAAACTCCCTCCCCACTTCATAGTCTCATATAAAAAATACCAGACATATATATCACCAGCCAAATGGAGAACAGGCTAAGGAGGTCCCCAGTTTTGCCCTTACTCCGTCATTACTCTGAAATTCCACCAATATTATCACTGTTGCAGGCAAATTCAGAAGTTAGTGGTGAAATGGAAGGTTTCACTTTATACTGATTGACATCATCCCTTACTTGACTGGGTCAGGCTAAGTGGAAAGTCCTTAGGTACTGTCGAATCTGATGGTAAGAAGAATTGGATGATAATATACTTTAGAGAGTTTACAATGAGTCTCAATGATCTCAGAAATGCAAAAATAACTTTATGTTTCTCTGTTCATTCAAGACTTCTTTGATGCCTCTCAAAGATATTTATATTTCTGTTTGCTTGGGTCCTGCACATTTCTTATTAAGTGTATTATTATTTCCAGAGGTTCCTCATTGCCAAGGATAAATGCCAAGTTCCTTTGAGTGCCTAGAAATTCTCTTTATTTTCTGACCCTTACCTCCTTGGAAGAAAAGTTATGAAAAACCTAGACAGCATATTAAAAAGCAGAGACATTACTTTGCCAACAAAGGTCCATCTAGTCAAAGCTATGGTTTTTCCAGTAGTCATGTATGTATGGGAGAGTTGGACCATAAAGAAAGCAGAGTGCTAAAGAATTGATGCTTTTGAACTGTGGTGTTGGAGAAGACTCTTGAGAGTCCCTTAGACTGCAAGGAGATCCAACCATACCATCCTAAAGGATATCAATCCTGAATATTCATTGGAAGGACTGATGCTGAAGCTGAAACTCCAATTCTTTGGCCACCTGATGTGAAGAACTGACTCATTTGAAAAGACCCTGATGCTGGAAAAGATTGATAGTGGGAGGAGAAAGGACGACAGAGGATGAGATGGTTGGATGGCATCACTGATTCAATGGACATGAGTTTGAGCAAGCTTCGGGAATTGGTGATGGACGAGAAGGCCTGGCATGCAGCAGTCCATGGGGTCGCAGAGTCAGACATGACTGAGCAACTGAACTGGACTGAACCTTCCTTAGCAGCCTCATTTCTCACTCTTCCTGATGGTCATGCGATGTTTCATTCATGGTGAATGATGTGAATCTACTGTCATATTTCCTTGCTTTATGCTTTTATAGCTACCTACCTCTTTGCTTTGGATATTCCTCTGGCATCATCTGCTTATGCTTGAAAGTCTACTTCTAACAGCATCTTGTCTTTAGTAGGGCCAGGAGTCAGATGAAGCAGAGAGGTACCCAGGACACAAAATTTAGAGGCACTCAAGATCAGGTAAGTGACTCCTTATATTTCATGCCCCAGGGACCTCATGCACCCTATCCTACTCCTGACCCTGCTCTTTGATGCCTTCCCTGTTCTACTCCACACCTTCCCCAAGAGTAGATCCTTCAAGCAAACTCCTTACCTTTCCATGCTACAGTATTTTCCACAGTGAATTATATTTTCTTAGGACAGAGACCATGTTGTCTCATCTCTGTGGCACCAGCACCATGCCTGCTTTGGTATATTTGATGGATAATAGTAAAATAATAGCCATTATGTTGTTGTTCACTCACTCAGTCATGTCCGACTCTTTGAGACCCCATGAACTGAAGCACACCAGACTTCTCTGTCCTTCACTATTTCCTGGAGTTCACTAAAACTCATGTCCATTGAATCAGTGATGCCATCCAACCATCTCATCCTCTGTCATTCCCTTCTCTTCCTGACTTCAGTCTTTCCCAGTATCAAGGTCTTTTCCAAAGAGTGGGCTCTTCAGATCAGGTGGCCAAAGTATTGGAGCTTCAGCTTCACCATCAGTTCTTCCAATGAATATTCAGGGTTGATTTCCTTTAGGATGGTATGGTTGGATCTCTCTACTGTCCAAGGGACTCTCAAGAGTCTTCTCCAGCACCACAGTTTGAAAGCATCAATTCTTCAGTGCTCCGCCTTCTTTATAGTCCAACTCTCACATCTGACCTAACTACTGGAGAAACCATAGCTTTGACTATACCAACCTTTGTTGGCAAAGCGATGTCTCTGCTTTTTATATATGAGCATTTATTTTGTATCCAAAAAGTTCTAAGTGCTTTAGTTGAGTTGCAGGTAAACCCCTCACAAAGGCCTAAATAGACAGTATTATCCCAACTTAATAGCTGAACGGACTAAAAGAAGTGAAGTACATTGCAATATCACACAATCTAAAGTGGTAACAGCTGGGATTTGAACCCAGGTCCTTCTGATCCAGACACTGTGTGCATAATAGAAAAAAAAAAGATTTATCACTAACTTAAACTGAATAAGAATCAAGAAGAAGAGCATTTTTTTGGTTATGTTATTCAAGATCTAGGACCATCACCGCAAAGGGCAGTGAGGCTTATAAGAGGAAGTGACTCTTTGACATATTGTCCTCCTGGTGAATGAAGTCCTAAAATTCTAACTTTTTCTCCAATCTCCAAAGGCACCAACATTGATGGGAGAGATGATCCTAAGTGCTCATCCCAACCTAGAAATGTGAAAACAAAACTAACAACTACTGTTTTGGATGGCATTGACCAAGGACAATTATTGCCCAGAGGAATTTGAACCCTATTGATAATCTAGCCAGAAAATTCTGCCTCATTGGCAGTGGATCCCTTGCTAGCCAGGAAGTTATAGAGATATTGTGTCTCCTCCATCAACCCAAATCCATCAGCCCTGATGGATGAGCCATGCAGCTGGTGTGTCATTGTTTCATGTTCTGCAGTGTTACTTCCTACACCAGACAACCACCTTGTACTTCTAAGTTCTCTGTTATTCACAGCGTGTAACTGAAAAACAGGTAGCTATATCCTAGGCAAAAAAAAATATTCTTCACCACTATACCAGTGGGAAATTGACCAAACTAGGGATTCCAGACCCAAACACACGTAACAAATGAATGGCCTACTGGGGACTAGGGCAAACTATAACCCACATGTTGTATTGATCATGCCCTTTTATTTTCTGTATTTCTGATGCTTTGACATATTGGGAGATCCTATTAGAAGTAGTCTGCATGTGTACTCAGTCGTTCAGCCTATCTGACTTCTCGTGACACCATAGACTGTCACCTTCAAGGCTCCTCTGTTCAAGGAATTTTCCAGGCAAGAATATTGAAGCTGGCTGACATTTCCCTGGCCTAGTCAGTTCCTAAAGATAGTAAAGGATTTGCCCAGTAGCATGCCTTTCATATGCAGACCAACCAATCCAGAGCTCACACCTCCAAACTATCTCTTTCAAAAGGCCCTTACATTCTGAACCACACTAGTGCCCTGCACTAATGACCCCAGGACACTTAGGACAGTTCCAGGGCCCCTTGAAAGTACCCATACTGGCCAATCTTATACCTGCTTATCTTGCTTTGCCTTGCCTTGTCTTTGCCTGCAGATACCATGATAAGGTCTGACTCATGTGTTCTTCCCACTTCCTCTGTCTGCTGATCAACCCTGATGCTTCCCTGTGTGCCCCCTACCCAGTGGCATGGCATGGAATACCCCCTCCTCCGTGTGTAGAAAGCTATCTTTCAATGACCATTTTCTCTTAACCAACTGGCCTCACTGTATACAAATAATAATACATCAAATATCCATTTTAAAACACATGCCCCTGGACAGGGGAGAAATCTCTGCTCATTTCCAGCTGATTGTTGTCAAACAAAAATCTGCCAGATATTATAGACATTCTGAGTTTTTCAGAAAAACCAGAAACCTGATTTTATTTACTTCTTAAAGTTTTATTGCATATAAGTAATTCAGACGTAAAATTCTGTGCAGTTCATGCATATATTCAAACAATAGAAAGCTGAGGAAAACAAAGACAGAGGAAATATAATAGCCAGACACGGGAGCTGCAGATTGTAATCTATGGTTTTCCATGTATTGGCATAGTTTTAGCTCTGACACGTAATCTCTTTGATCATTACAAAAGTAAACATTTTTCAGCTTTTCTAATCTGACTCCCTGTAAGAAATATACTTTACATTATAACACACACCCATGTCTATCTGTCCACCTGAAATAAAAATGTTACTCTTCCTATATATTGAGCACTTTGACATTTTCTATTCTATTCTATTCCATTTACTTTTATTTATGATGCTGATTGCTACCGACTACTGTATTGATTTCACAATTTGTCAGTGGATCTTAAACTGCAGCTTGAAAAAAGACCCTGTACATTTAGAAATTAGCAGTACCAGTCCACCATATTACAGATGAGGAAACCGAGATTAACAGAGTAGTGGAATTTGTCCAATATTACACAAGGTAAATGGCAGAGTCAAGCATAGAATTAATTACCATCTTCCAAATATGTTTATATACCTAAATAAACAATGTAAACATGTGTCAGTGTGGGTGTGGATATCAGTCAGGACCCAATTGAAAAAGTGCCACTAGAATACACACACACACTCACACACACACACACACACAATCACACACAGCTGAAGCCATTAAACAATTTCTGGAAGGCTATTCTGTTCATGTTTAACGCTAGAGTTTAAAGTCCACAAAGGCTATCAGAGGCTAGATCTCACGAGGTCTCTGACCTCAGTAGTACAGATGTCCTACAGAGGATGAAGGAGGCACTTCATCATGGACACACATATAACCCAGGAATGAAGGAAGATCCAGGAGGAGTCTTATCTCAAACCAAGAACTGGAGTCAGCAGGTCAACAGCCTATAAGCTGCAAAACGGCTGCTGCTGCGCATCAGCCCTGCACATTTCCCAGGAAAGTCTCTCTGTGGCCCACCCTCTCATTAGCAACTTTGAAAGTATATTCATGGCTCACTTTTAAAAACTGAATATCCATTTTTTCAGTTACTAAAACCAGGAATACATTGTATCTGCAGATGAGAAAAATAGCATACTTTGTTTTTATTACTCTCCCTTCTTTCTCCCAGTTAGCTATTACCTGAAAATTTAAACTCGAGTTTTTATTTTCAAAATGATACTGTTTTGTCAAGGGAATCTTTTAAGGTTTGTTCTTATTTGCATGCTGTTAGTTGACAACAATTATATGTCTTAACTCTATGTTCAATTGATTCCATCACTTTCTGCCAGTCCTTTTAGCCTCAAATTTCCTTCTCTAAGATTTACTTCCTTTAATTCATCAATACATTAGATGGGTAAACTTTTTGTGGAACTTATTTGTTGGCTTGATTTTAGTAAAATACTTCCCTCACCTTACATATCTAGAAATTATCCTTCTATTGCATTCAAATTTGAGCAAAAATTTTACAACTTTTCCTCCTCAGAACTGTGTATGTGGTGTGTCCTCCAGGTTACATTGCTAAGTGAAAAAGCAAGTTGTTAAAATGTATGTATACAATACAACCACTTAATAAGAATAAAGGAGATACAAATGCAGAGACATGTAAACACACAGACTCTCTAATATATCGCTTGTGTAATTAAAATGGGTTGAATGCATATATATAACATATATATGTTACAATATGTTAAATTGTGTTAATTGACATATGTGTTAATGTAGCACTATTGACTGCATGTTGAATTATGCTAAATTAACATAATATATTAGTGATATCATACAAGTGTTATAATAACATGCAACATATGTTGATTATATGATTATTACTATAATCAACATATGTTGATTATATGATAACTGTATTATTACATAATATGATTAATATATTATGATATGTTATTATAACATATTATTCTATGACATTATGTGTTAGATATGTTAAATTAACACATATGTGTTAAGAATAGCATAAACCTGAAAACATGGTTGAATTAGGAAAAGCTGTGGAGAACAGTATGGAGGTTGCTTAAAAATCTAAAATTAAAACTACCATATCGGTAGCAGTATGATATCACATTGGTAGCAACCCCACTACTGGACATATACCCTGGGAAAAGCATAATTCAAAAAAAGATGTATGTATCCCATGTTCGTTGTGGCACTACTTACAATAGCCAGGACATGGAAGCAACCATCCATGTAAATGTCCACCGACAGATGAGTGGATAAAGAAGATGTGGTACATATATACAATGGAATATTACTCAGTCATAAAAAATGAATGAAGTTGAGTCATTTGTAGTGATGTAGATGAATATAGAGTCAGCCATACAGAGTAAAGTAGGTCAGAAAGAGAAAAACAAGTGTCATATATTAATGCATATATATGGAATTTAGAAAAATGGTACCAATGAACCTAATTGCAGGGCAAGAATAGAGATGCAGGCATAGAGAATGGACTTGTGGACACAGTGGGTGAAGGAAAGGGTGGGATGAATCGAGAGAATAACATTGACATATACACACTACCATGTGTAAAACAGACAGCTAGTGGGAAGTAGCTGTATAGCACAGGGAGCTCAGCCTGGTGAGCTAGATAACTTAGATGGATGGGATGGGAGGGAGGTGGGGGGAGATTCAAAAGGGCAGGGATATATGTATGCATATATATATATATATATATGAACAATAACTTTAAAAAGAGAATATTATAAACCTACAAACTTTCATAAGAGTTTCAGAAAGCCTGTGCTTTGTTCATCCAAAATGAAAAATGCTTGCATTTTTATGAAATATGGGTTAGCCACTATTTCTAGAACGTGTCAGTGGATATATGTATTTGTAAAGATAAAATATATCATGAGTTTATGAAAAATCCTTTTTTATTATTGCTATTATTCTTTTATTTTATATTATTTGTTCATACTCCTTATACAATTTCCCTTTTCATCAGGCTTATTTGGTGAAAGTTCTAAACATGGTGACTATGTTTTTCTTGAGTTCTACATCTTTCCATTTGAAAGCTTCTAAAATATGACTGTCTAATCTTACGCCAGAAGGCTGATAAAACTAGTTCATCTCTTCTCAGTTACTAGGGTTTTTCCTTCTTCTCCTTAATGCTTAAAGGTCTTTTTCTCCATCCTCATGTCCAGTGTCATTGGAATGTATGTTGGTCATTTGATATCAGTGCTTCTTAGTTGATGCTGTGCCCTTCTAATTTTCAAATGTAGAGTATCCTTTATTCAGGGAAGTTTTTTTCTATAATATTATAGTTTTGGTGGTGGTGTTGTTGCATTTGCTCTGTTCTCTTTCCTCAGGGCTGCCAACTACACATACATTGCAATGTTTTTGTCTTCCAAACCTTTCAAACTCTTGTTCTTTTTACTCCATTGTATTCACTTACCGAATTTGTTTATGTTCCTAACTGTATTTTTAGAAATGTTAGCTCTTCCTGGTGATACTTCTTGCCATTGCTTCCCTGGTGGCTCAGATGGTAATCAGCCTGCAATGTGGGAAACCTGGATTCGATCCCTGGGTTGGGAAGATCCTCTGGATGAGGGCATGGCAACCCGCTCCAGTATTCTTGCCTGGAGGATCCCCGTGAACAGAGGAGCCTGGTGGGCTACAGTCCATGGGGTCACAAAGAGTCAGACACGACTGAGAGACTAAGCACAGTTCACAGTACCATGTATTTTATTTACTTGATGGTTTTATTTTTCTCCTCCATTTTTTAAGTTCTTCTAAGTTACTTTTTCCCTTCTCTTGTCTTAATATGTCTTCTCTGAGCCTTTGTATCTGTTACTTGATTTAAAAAATTTTTTTTGTTTCACTTCATAGAGAAGTATTTATATAAACTTCCCCTAAATTGCTACATAATTTTTCTAGGCTTTATTTTTCATTTGCTTTGTATTTTATTTTCTAAATTTTCTTTATCTTTTAATGTGAATCACATTTTTCTAGAGAAGCTCTGAGATAAAGAATGGTTTGGAGGACAGGCTGGAAGGGTGAGCTACAGCAGCTTGTCACTCATAATTAGGTATTCTGTCTTAGAATATTTTCTTACCAATTGTGTTATTTAGCCTTCTCTCCCTTCTATGAAAATTTCCCCCTCCTTTAGGTAGTATCTCTGCCTGTGTGTGTTGGGGGAGATTGTTCTATTTAGCTTGTAGTGATGTACAAGCTTGAGTACCTTGTATGATGCATCTTTCAAGTTTTCATGATTTAATGTTTATTTTTCTTCTCTTTCCATCTCTCTTCCTCTCTTTTTTTTTAATTTATTTTTTTTTATTGTTTTTGCCATACAATGTCATGATATCACCATGGGTTTACATATGCTCTCTTCCTCTCTTGTAAATATTATATGTCTTCATAATTTCTAAATCACCCCCCACCAGTGTGTGACATTTGAATGGCCTCATGGATGATAAGCCACCCATATTGCCTGTCTTTGCAGACAACAATCTTTGGCACATATATTTGGATAACTCTGCATGATGACTGAAATCTCAAGAGGTATATCTTCTCTAGGTGTACAGTTTTGATTTTTGGCCCAATTTAACTATATTCTTCATCTGTTGTAATTTGGAGCTGCAAATCTTTCCTAGTTTTACTGAATCAGAATTTGATTGATTACTTTTCGTTATTTTTATTTTCTGTTGATTTTACCAAAGAGAATGGATAAAAATGCTTTAAATTCATAAAAGATTTTGGAGAGTCTAGATTTGTATTTTAGAAAGATCACTTTGGCTCAAACAAGAAACACTGCAGAAGATGAGGAAGCAGGAAGGATGTAGGGAGCAGGAGTTTGCTCAAGACTGGAAACAGGAAAACCATTGAGAAAACTAATGAATCCATGCAAAGGAGAGATGATGAGGTCTGAGAAAGGTCATGAGTTGAGAAAAAAGAAGTGGACAGGAAAAAGATGTAGAGCTTGAGGGGGTCATCAGCTTACTGGTGATAATTTAAGTGATAAAATTAGGTGGAAGCCTGGAGAAGTTTTGTAGAAGAGAAGTGAGCTAAGATAGAACTCCCTGGAATAAACTCTTTGGAGTAAAAAGTGAAGGAGGATCCTACAAAAGAAAATGAGAAGTAGATACTAGAGAAGCAAATGGAAAATTTAAAAAAAACGGACTATTGAAATGGCAAAAAGGGTCTCCAATCAAGCTGAGAGTTTGATAATATAAGGGCTTAAAAGTTGACATTGGACTTAGTCGCATGAAAATCATTGATAACCTTGGTGAGAGCAGTGGCAGAGATGGAAGTAGAAACTCAGTATCAGGAGGTTGAGGTGTGAATGGAAGGTTTCAAAGCAGGGATGGTAAATACAGAAGACTCTCAGAGAAGTTTGATAGTAAACAGGAAGATACAGAATATAGGGTCAGCTTGACGGAAACTTCTTATGTGGTAATACATTAGCACTAGAGCTTTAGGGTATCCCTATACCCACAATAGTTCACATTTATACAGAAGTTCAGCTCAAAGAGGTTTTTGCATACATAATCTCATTTCACATTCACCTCGCTGAATCACCTCAATTTTATTGATGAGGTAACTAAGGCTGAGAGAAATAACAATGAACTGCCTTCCCAAAAGGCACAAGAAAGAGACAATTGAATCATTGCTCTACTCCACTCAGTATGACAATATCTAGGTCCACCTGTGTTGCTGCAAATGGCATTATTTCATTCTTTTTTATGGCTGAGTCATACAGAGAAAGACAAGTATCATATGGTATTGCTTACATGTGGAATCTAAAAAAAAAAATGGTACAAATGAACTTATTTACAAAACAGAAATAGAGGCACAGATGTAGAAAACAAACCAGAGGAGAAGTTGGGGTTGGGGAAAAAAATTGGGAGATTGGGATTGACATGTACACACTACTGCCTATAAAATCAGGCTTCCCTGGTAGCTCAGCTGGTAAAGCTGGTTCAATTCCTGGGTTGATAAGCTCCCCTAAAGAAAGGGATAGGCTACCCACTCCAGTATTCTTGGGCTTCCCTGGTGACTCAGATGGTAAAGAATCCACCTGCAATGCGGGATACCTGGGTTTGATCCCTGGGTTGGGAAGACAGGAAGATCCCCTGGAAGAGGGCATGGCAACCCACTCCAGTATCCTTGCCTGGAAAATCCCATGGACAGAGGAGCCTGGTGGGCCACAGTCCATGGGGTCACAAAGAGTCAGACATGACTGAATAACTAAGCACAGCACCTCTAAAACATATAACTAATAAGTACCTACCGTATAGCACAAGGAACTCTTCTCAATACTCTATACTCAATATTCCTATGTGGGAAAAGAATCTTAAAAAGAGTGGATATGTGTGTGTGTGTGTGTGTGTGTGTGTGTGTGTATAACTGATTATATATATATATAACTGATTCACTTTGTACAGTAGAAATTAACACAACATTATAAATCAACTATACTCCAATAAAAAAAAATTTTTTTTTAAAAAAAAGCATCACTTTACTACGTCTTAAGCACAACCCCACATCTCAAGTCCTGGATCAACCTAAGTTTCAGCATCCTTGCAAGGAACAAAACAGAGCCAACATGTTACCTGAGCCCAAACTCACCATGCAAATTGTTTGATTGAAATCCTTACTTTCATTTACAATGGAATGAAACTGGCTTCCCATTAACTTCTCCAGAACATTTTCTCTGCCCAGGTATTTCCATGCAAGGCTGATACTAGTTAATTACCTGAATTAAATATTTTACAGCCTAAAAGGCTTCTCTGTACTACATGATTTATAAATATTCACTCTTGAGAAAGGAGGATGCGAGAGAATGTTGGTTTCCAGTGGCTGCCTTTGTAGCAAACTATTGAATAGTAACCCTCTGAGGCAGCTTCAATGCCTGAGTAAAATGTTTTTGGATCCTCAAATCCCTTATAGAAAAACAATTTCTTCAACACTAAACCATTTTTTGCTGAGCCACTAAATAACTTCTGCCTGCCTATATCAGGGACAGCCTTAAGGTGATATGATAGATGCCAAGCAAATAATCGATCAATACACTGGTTTCGGTCTCTGTCTATCAGTTGGGCATTGTGTGGACTAATTAGATGATAAAATGTGATGAATGTGTATTAAACTCAGCTTCTCCCTGGAAGCTCCCAGGGGTCCTTCCCCATTTTCTAGCTGACCTTTTAGAGCTCAACTTTATTGTATGTGAATGCAATTAAATCAATTTGTCAGATATTTGCATTAGTCTGGCTTGTTCAGAATTCAATTATTCAGTGTCACTTTACTGCCCTCGGAGGCTTGTGCACTAGCTCATTTTCAAGTGGTGGATAAAGGCAGAAATGGCTAGTCTTGTCAGGATTCAAGCCGGTGAGTGCTTTCCACTGGCGATAGTTCTGAGATCCAGCTTTGCAGATCCTTTCTCCTCCCAGGTCTCAGGAGAGATAATGATTGGGCTCTCAACATAGTTGAGCTTTAATTCTGACTCTGCAGCTTACTGGAAAGATGACTTGAGCAAGTTATTTAATCTGTGCCAGCCTCAGTTTCCTCATGTGCCAAATGGAATGACTTTACTGTAGGTCTCCTTCAAAGTAGACCCCAAGAGTCATATTGGCATGCAAAAGGAGAAGGGAGCGGCAGAGGATGAGATGGTTAGAGAGCATCACTGACCCAATGGATATGAATCTGAGAAAACTCCAGAAGATAGTGGAGGAGAGGGGAACCTGGAGAGCTGCAGTCCATGGGGTTGTGAAGAGTCGGGCATGACTTAGCAAACAATGAACAAGTTTGACAAGTAACAGCAGCAAACTCAGTTAAAGCAATAGGGCAATGAAACAGGGGTGGGGAGAAGCAAACGTGAGATACATTAGTGAGCAGGCTACTGCTCTGGGCAACTGGTGCTCAGTCCTGCTGGGGACCTCTGGCAGATGAAGCAGAACTTTCACAAGAGTTGTCCCTCCCAAGAGCTAAGGAGCTTGGACATGTCTCCACCAGCTGTGCATTACTGATTGAGAGCTGTTCCAGGGTGTTAACCTCTGGCACTTCAGTGAGGCTCCCCCAAATAACACTGGCCAAGCATCCTCCTGAGATGAGTAAAAGCCCTCAAGCAGAGAGTCATGGATGCTTTCAGTCAGAAGCCGTATGGACACAGGAATACGGTGGCCCAACAATGGCCTCCACTACAGGGATATATTCCAAAGTGGTAGTGCATGTCAAGTCCTTAGCTCTGTGACTGGAACAAAGTAAAGCCCTTGAGAGTAATAGATCATTTCTGGAACTATGAAAATGTAGGAAAACAGCTTTCCCCAACACAGGTATTGAACTGTGATCTTAAGTGTGTGGCAAAGGGAGAGCCACTACATTATATGCTTTCCTTGGAGGAGTATATGGTAAAATCATGGAAGACTTTCTTAAAGAGGTGACATTTGTACTAGATTTTTAAGGATGAATAGAAATTGATGGAGTTCAAGGCTGCTTTGACACACAGATTATTTTGAACTGAAGACAGTCAAGACCGAATAGACTTAGGAAGAGATTTTTTTTAACCTCTCCTTGACTGCCTAAAAATACCAAGGATAAATTTTTATGCCAAGAAGACTTATCTGCATGGCCTGGCAAACACTTGTTTCCCAAACATCTATCCTTCTCATCTTCCTGTGTTTTATCATCCTTCCCTTTGGGAGCCCAGACCCCTATCCCCTTCTCCTTAGCTCATGATAGCGTATAAACCGCAATTACCTGATTGCTAAGGAGCCTCTCATGTCTTGATGAGGCTCCTCTATGTATGAAATTAAATTTGTTTTTCTGCTGTTCGTCTGTTCTATGTCAGTTTAATTATTAGACCAGTCAAAGAACCTAGAAGGGAAGAAGGGAAATTTTTTTCTCCCCAACAGCATCCACCAGGCACACATGGAGAGTAAAGACATTATAAGCAGAAGGAATGGCAAATCCAGTGACCCAGAGATGTGACAAAGTATATGTTTGGTGACCTGCTTATAGTTCAAAATGGCTAAAGTGTAGGAAGAAGGGGAGTTTTATGTCTTGATGCCAGAATTCAAGTCATGAGACAAAGTTTACATTATGCAAGGGCATTTTATATATAATATCCTATAAGCAACAGAGAGTCATTGGATGTGTTTTATAAAACTTGTAATAGAGAACCCACCTGCCAATGCAGGAGACATGGGTTTGATCCCTGGATCAGGAAGTTCCCTTGGAGAAGGAAATAGCAACCCACTCCAGTAATCTTGCCTGAGAAATCCCATGAACAGAGGAGCCTAGCGGGCTACAGTCCATGGGGTAGCAAAAGAGTCGGACACGACTTAGCAACTAAACAGCAACAACACAATGAGCAGCAAAGAGTCATTGGATCTGTCCCATAAAACTTAGAATAGACTCTTGGGTGACACCCAAAGAAATCCATTTATAATAGAAATAAATAGGTTAATAAGTGTGGGTTCAAAAGATCTTCTGCACAGGAATGAGAGAAAATGTAATATTTTACGTGAAAAGTACTTCAGGGTTTTCTCTGAACCAACATGTTATGTGACTTCAAAGGAGGGAAAAGAAAAAACAAGCTAATTCAAACTTCGATTGCATTCATAGAAATAATGCAGGATCCAGATTAAGGGTGTGATAGAATCCTACTAGTTCTGCACCTTCTGAGAAGCTCAGAAAGTAGCTGTTCAATTTTAAATGACATATCTTTCTAAAGAGACATTGGTCATACTGGAGCAAGCCCAGTGAAGAGTGAGCAGAATGTTAAGTCTAAAAAATCACACAAGACATGGAATGGTTGAAAGAACAGAGCAGGCAAGCACAGAAGGTAGACACATAGAACATTCATGAACTGGTTTCTGTTGTGAGGAAGAGATTACATCTACTCTGTGTGGTTCCAGAGCCTAAAGATTCAAACCCCAGTGAAATGTGTTTGAAGCCAGTGGAAATAATCAAAGCCATCCGTTGCTGGGATGACCAGCCCTGGGAGGGAGAAAGTTCTCTATTCTGGTCAGTGGTAAATGAGATGAATATGTGTCTAAAAACTCTCTTCAGTTCTGACTCTGTGGCAGGGATTCCTCTCCAGGTGTCCCCTGCTGGAGGCTCTCCACAGAAGGGGGCATTTTTCAGGGCACACCACAAAAACATCATCCTCAGTGGTTAATAAAACAAAAGACGTCTGAACAAATGGACCATTTGTTGTTTTTGCATGTTCAGTATAGAAGTTCTGGTTCCTTTGGAGGTCATGGCCTTTGAATATGCATAAAACCTTTGAACTGTGCTTACTAAATGATAG
Source organism: Antilocapra americana (assembly GCA_007570785.1). Taxonomy (NCBI): domain Eukaryota; kingdom Metazoa; phylum Chordata; class Mammalia; order Artiodactyla; family Antilocapridae; genus Antilocapra; species Antilocapra americana. The sequence goes on from ML662465.1 coordinate 3,718,804, forward strand.
CAGGGGACTTCAGCATCTGAGGAATTTTGACTTTCTGGGCTTATAAGAAGTAATTTTCAGCTGTACTCCAGACTTTATTTTGCTAACCATAATTGAGCAACTGTAAAATACTGCTATATTAATGTTTTAAAGCACTGAGACAGTCTCATTCTAACTTGTAATTAATTTTGCTTGCCAATTATCTGTTTGAAATAAATTTGTGTCTGAACAGCTATAAAAAACGAAACAAAAAGACAGCATCTCTGTGTGGCCAGCTGCAAAGCTGGATTAAGGCGAACAAGAAAAAATGAGAAGTTTCTTTTTGCTGTACAAAGGAAAGAATAGGCATTGAGTACTGAGTACTAGCTATGTTCCACGAGCATAAAATGTTAGTAATAGCAGTAGCAGTAGCGATTGTTGTTTAGTCAATAAGTCATGTCTGATTCTTTTGCAGTCCCATGGACTGTGCCCTGCCAGGCCCCTCTGTCCATGAGATTTCCAAGGCAAGAATACTGGAGTGGGTTGCCATTTCCTTCTCCAGAAGATCTTCTGGGCCTAGAGATCAAACCCATATCTTCTGCTTGGCAGGTGGGTTCTTTACCACTGAGCCACAAGGGAAATCCCAGTAGCAGCATTAGTAGTGGCCAAAATTTATCTTGTGTAAATCTGTTTAATTCTCATAAAATATCTCTGCACATCTAAGTAAAAAAAAGAAAGAAAGAAAAAGATCTCTGAGCTTAATCACTTTACTAGATGAATTCTCTTGCTATGAACAGTGTTCTGTGAACCTTGATGGGGTCCTATGGAGACTCCTTTTGGAGAAAGAAAAGGAAGTACTTCCCATTTAGCTTGTGTTTAGTCACTCAGTTGTGTCTGACTCTTTGCAACCCCATAGACTGTAGCCCACCAGGCTCCTCTGTTCATGATGATTTTCCAGACAAGAATACTGGAATGGATTGCCATGCCCTCCTCCAGGGGATCTTCCCAACCCAGGGATTGGACTCAGGTGGATTCTTTACCACATGAGCCAGCAGGGAAGCCCACTTCCCTTTGATGGTTTGGTCTAAAAGCAAGTCTTTCCTTTAGACAACAGAAGGCACTTTCTATGAAGCATCATACAACATTCCTCTGGACACAATAATTCAGGCGATTATAATTGAATCCCTCCTGTAAAAGCATATGTAGGCTTTTAAGTCTCGCTTAAGGTGCACCTGTTAGATCTTTCTGCTCCCATAGCTCACACCCTCTAAATAACCATTTTCCTGAACCATGGTACCAGATCGCCAAGTTACTTTGACTTCCTGCTCTGCCCATTTGGCTCATCTTCTGGATTAACCACCCCACCAAAAATGGAAGCATCTAGTGCCAGTCCTGATTCCTCTCTCCCACTGGACCATCTACCTGCAGTTCTGATGAAGCCGAAGATGATGGTGAGGGGACTTCCCAACACGTTCTTTTTACGAAGCTGATCTGCATTTTGATGCACGGACGTCAGCAGTTCCAGGTAAGCTCCTTTGTGTCACTTCCACCCATGTAGGTCCTCCTGTTGCCCAGCATGCCCACTGGCTTCTCTTGATTTATTATGCCACAATTGGAGATGAGCCAAAGAGCAAGTGTGTCTTAATCAAGGTTTCTTCTGTTATCTCAAACCAAAAAAGGGAAATGAAAATAACGCAGGAGCATGGCTTGGAACTGAAGGCCAGAGAGAACAGCCAAATCTCCCAACAAGGGGCTGTCTCTCTCTCTTTCCCTCCCCCTCATCTTCCCCATATACCCCTCGTTCCTCACCTTACTCCTTCTCTCCCTTCCTCACACCCTTTCTGAGGCCAGATAGCCTTTCATCTCTGCTTCCATGTGTCCACTTTATTCCCCCTCGCAGACTATCTTTGACTGACTTAGAGAGCAAATGGCCAAATGTAGCTGCCCTACAGCTCCCAAATTTGCATATTCTTGTTTCAAATGACCAGCAAACAGTAAATCACAATTCTAAATCCAACTCCAAGTTTCTGGGAGGAAGAATGGGCTTTCCAGGTAGAGCTAGTGGTAAAGAACCCACCTGCTAATGTAGGAGACATAGAGACATGGGTCTGATCCCTGGTCCAGAAGATCCCCAGGAGGAGGGCATGGCATCCCACTACAGTATTCTTGCCCGGAGAATCCCATGGACAGGGGATCCTGATGGGCTACAGTCCATGCGGTTGCAAAGAGTCAGAGAAAACTTAGCATGCACTTAGATGCGACTTAGCACACGCAAGCTCCATTTAAGATCAGGTGTCCATCTGATCAATGTGGCAAAGGGCAGGAGTACGTGGCTCAAAAATAGCTCCCCAATTTCATCTCTGTGGGGTGGGTGCAATGGTTCTTCAGGAAGAGGAAATACTGGACTGGATGGGCTTTGCGTCTCTGGCTTTATACCTCAATCACAAATCATCTTGGAAAGCTGCCTTCCACTTTGGCTAATACTCTGAGATCTCCTTAATTTATTGGCAAGCCTTATTTTAATCTCTTCTACCAGGCATTTTGCTGATTCATGGAGGAAAACAGACCCTGTAAATTAAGTTTATAATAGCAAATAATTTCCTAGAAGTAGATTTTCATGCTAGTAGGATGGATGGAGAAGGAGAGGAGTTAGGAGAGTTCATGGGAGAAAGCTCAGGAAAGATAATATTGTATCTTTGAGATTAGGTTGGTTGGTTTACTTCAAATATTATGGAATCTCGTAAGTTAGTCTCCATCAAAAAAGAGTGAGTCATCAATACCAGATACATGTTCAAGCCTTAAAAGAGGCAGGATAGAAAAAGATAATTTTCAATGAGGTATCAAATTACAACTTCTCAAGTGTGCTAGAGTCTTCAGAAATACAGAAGGAGCCTAACATAAAAATTGTGAGTATACCTCTTTCTTCAGGCAGGTGGTTTGAATTTATTTTCAAAATTTTCAATGGGCCATAAAGTGAAATCTTTGTTATATGTGTTTGGGTAATGCCTGGGTATAAGCCTGCTTACTGCTGGAGAGGTGAGATAGTGAAGAAGTTAAGGACAGAATCAGACAAATCTAGGTTCTAACCCCATGATTTAGTAGTACTAACTTCCTGGAACCTCAGTTGTTATCAAAGTAATATTGTAGAGATTAAGACTGTGAATATATATCTGGTGTATAGTTAGTGCTTAATGAATGATGCCTTTAATTTTTTTTAATTTACTTATTTTTAACTGGAGGATCATAGATTTACAATATTGTGTTGTTATTGTTCAGTTGTTAAGTGATGCCTGACTCTCTGTGATCCCATGAACTGCAGCACGTCAGGCTTCTCTGTCCTTCACTATCTCTCTGAGTTTGATCAAATTCATGTCTGTTAACTCAATGATGCTATCTAACCATCATCCTCTGCCGCCCCTTCTCCTCTTGCCCTCAGTCTTTCCCAGCATCAGGATCTTTTTCAATGAGTCAGTTCTTCACATTAGGTGGTCAGGTGGTCAGGGGAACTTCAGTTTCAGCATCAGTCCTTCCAATGAACATTCAGGGTTGATTTCCTTTAGGATCGACTGGCTTGATCTCCTTGGTGTCCAAGGAACTCTCAAGAGTCTTCTCCAGCACCATAGTTTGAAAGCATCAGTTCTTCAGTGCTCAGCCTTCTTTAGGTCCAACTCTCCATGATGCTCCTAGACACTAGCATACCTCTCCTTCGGGCTGCTTTCCACCTTCATCCCCAAGTACATTCTGCCTCCCTCCACTGGGTATGAAATGACATTGTGTTGGTTTCTGCCATATATCAAAATAAACATAGGTATACGTATGTTCCCTCCATCTTGAAACCCCTCCCCTTCCATTCCACCCCTTTCCCACCCCTGTAGGTTGTCACAGAGCACGGGATTTGAGCTCCCTGAGTCATACAGAAAATTTCCACTGGTTATATAATTTTACATATGATAATGTATATGTTTCAATGCTGTTCTCTCAATTCATCCCATCCTCTCCTTCCCCCACTGTGTCCACAAGTCTGTTCTCTATGTCTGTGTCTCCATTGCTGCCCTGCAGATAGGTTCATCAGTACCATCTTTCTAGATTCCATATATATGCATTAATATATTACGATGGCATCACTGACTCAATGGGCATGAGCTTGAGCAAACTCAGGGGGATAGTGAAGGACAAAGAAGCCTGGCATGCTGCAGTTCTTGGGGTCACAAAGAGTTGGACATGATTTAGTGACTGAATAACAATACGATATTTTTCTCTTTTTAACTTACTCTGTATAATAGGCTCTAGATTCATCCACCTTATTAGAACTGAGTCAAATGCATTTTTTATGGCTGAGTAATATTCCATCATACATAGGTACCACAACTTCTTTATCCATGAATGATGCCTTTGAATTCTACTGTTGTAGTTATAATTATTTATTATCTGGAGGAAACCATTGCGCTGTATAAAAAGACAAAATGTAGCCAATATTATTGTGTTTGCTTGGATCTGTGATTTCTCCAGGGCTTTCCTAATCCCTTTCTCCCTTTCCTTGTATTTAAATCTTAAAACCTAAGGCCTAAAGCCTAATCTCTCTTCATTGCCCAAGTGACTATTTACAAGACAAATTAACCATAATGGCCTCAAGATTCATCCTTCAATGACTCTTCAAACTCCTTAGCATGGAACACAACCTACTTTAAGATCTGCCTATTTCTCTAGCCTCACTTCCTCACTACTTCACAGTCTATACTCTTGCGATAATACAGTATTTAATGATACCTTGATCACATTATGTTCCTTCATGATTTTATACCTTCACACATACTAGTCACTATACTTAGATAATGAGTGGCAACTGACATGGGACTAACTAAGCAAACAAAATATCACCCAGCTCTAATAATTAAGTCAACTTGATATTGGTTTTAAAAAAATCAGTAAAATTATAACACAACAGTGTTTCAAACAGATCCATGTTTATATGGAAATTCAGTTTGAGTTAAAGGTGATACTTTATACTCAGTTGGTATTGGGACAATGTCATTTCTTCTTTAGAAAGAAATTTAAATTCTCATCATACACACACACTACATATAAAGATAGATCCCAGATAGAAAAAATACAGTGTGAAAAGTAAAGCTATTAAGATATTACTTGAAAATGCAGGAAACTATTTTTTAAATCTCAGAATCCAGAATGCCTTTTTAGGCAAAGCCCATAAAGAAAGATTTACTGTTTTGACTAAATAAAATTAAAAACTTTTTAAAGTCAAAGGAGAGCATAAACTAAATTTTTAAAAAGATAAATTTCCTCCTCCAGAGGATCTTCCCAACCCAGGGATCAAACCTGCATCTCCTGTGGCTTCAGCACTGGAAGGCTCATTCTTTACCACTGAGCCACTTATGAAGCCCAATACTTAACCTAGTCATGGGGATTTCAAATACAAGTCGGCTCCTGTCTCTTAGCAACACTTGACATCCTTGGATGTCTGACAGCCACAACCCTAAGTCCAGGCTGGATTCTTGTCCAATTCTACAAATAGGTCCTCATACATAAAGTGTTCTGCACAGTATCTGGTGCATAGTTAGAGCTCACTCAGTAATAGTAATATGCATATTATTATAGTTTTGGTACATTAAGTAGCCATTAAAATAGAAATAATTTCATCCATGAGAACTGAAATGAAAAGACCTTTTGAGACTCTTTTTTTAACATCAAAGTGAAAAAAAAAAAAACTGCAGAGACCGCAACTTCTAGCCAAAATGGAATACCAATGACCACATTTATTCTCCTACCAAAAACAACCAAAAATGTACATAATATATGAAACAACAGTTTGTAAGGCACTGACCACCTAGCAGTGAACAACAGTGAACCTAAGAGAATGGAAGTAAAAGAGGTAAGAATTTTTGGGCTGCCCCTAAAGCAGAAGTACTAATTTCTATTATTTTTCTGAGTTACTAATATTCTAATATTAGTTACTAATACTGAGTTACTAATGTTATAATAATATTCTAGTATTTTCTGTGTTACTAATATTCTAATGTTTTTGCCCAATATTCTCAGGTCATTAACTATATGGTATGTAAAACCAATAATCATGATTGCATGTGTGTGTATATGTTAGTTGCTCAGTCATGTCTGACTCTTTGTGACCCCATGGACTGTAGTCTGCCAGGCTTCTCTGTCCAGGGGATTCTCCAGGCAAGAACACTGGAGTGGGCTGCCATCTCCTTAACCCAGAGATAGAATCCTATCTTTTGTGTCCCCTCCATTGGTAGGCAGATTCTTTACCACTGTGCCACCTGGGAAGCCCTAATAATGATTAGGCTGATGCAAAAAAAAAAATAGCACAGCCTAACCCTTGAGAGTAATGCTTTATTTGTTGGACAAAACTTTGTACTTAACTCCAAGACACAGCATCTCCAGTGGCTCTGAGAAACTGCTTCCAAAGAGGTAAGGGAGGAGCCAGGATATACAGAAGCTTTTGCAACAAAGACCAAGTAGTAGGAACATCAAAATATTACTATTAATTAAAGAAAACCAGGTATCTCAAGTTAAGGAATATAGTGCTTTTCTATGTACAGAAAGATCCGAGAGTCCGAGCTCATGGAAATCATTCCTTTGATATGCATCTTAGCTCTCTGGGGCTAGAATCCTGTGTTTTCTCATCCTGATTCTCCTCAGGATGCATTGTTATGGGTAGCTGCAGTGGTTGATGGCTTGATGGTAGGCATCCTGTTTCTATTCTGAGTTCCCTCAGGGCTCACTACTGGGGCCGCTATAATGTGATGATGGCTTGATGGCGGCAACATCCTTTGTTTACTTTTATGTCAGGCAATCTTTTTCATTCACAATTATAAAGAAAAACAGAATGATTATAACTAAATACATCATGAAGACTGACTAAGCATTATCTCATTTAATTCAGAGAACCCATGTGGTATGCACTATGAGTATAGATGAGGAAAATGAAACTCTGACAAGTTAAGTTACAACTGGCCTAGTGCTACACAGCTAGGAAGATTTGGAGCCAGGATTTGTATCAACTGCCTCTACATAGAAGTTGGTTTGTGGAGACAGCATGATGGAGAGACAGGTTCTGTAAGTCAGGCACGCAAGCTGGAGCAAGTCTAGAAGGGTCATTTGGGGCTGGTGCTCCAAACTGTAGTAGGCATGGGCTTCCCTGGTGGCTCAGCTGGTAAAGAATCCACCTGCAATGTGGGAGACCTGGGTTCGATCCCTAGGTTGGGAAAATCCCCTGGAGAAGGAAATAGTTACCCACTTCAGTATTGCAGCCTAGAGAATTCCATGGACTGTAGAGTCCACGGGGTTGCAAAGAGTTGGAAACGAATGAGCGACTTTCACATGGACCTAAAGAACAAGAAGAACAGCCCTGGGAACAAGAATGAGTTGCTATTGAGCCAATGGTCTTGTGAGATAAAATTTTATTCAACATTTCATGGGCAATGCTGACCTCAGAGTATGAGCAAAAGTAAGCCAACAAGAAGAAACTGAAATTATTGATTGGATTAGAAGACAGGAGGAAGAGGACAGTAAGAAGCGAGGATGGTAGCAAAGAGGGTGGTGAGGTGGGATGGCATTTTGATAAAAGCCCAGTATGCTGAAAACTAGCCCCCAGTTAATGTAAGATAGCTCCTGGGGAGGACACCGAGCTGATCTATAGGTGGAACTGTGAATCCTTGTTTGGAAATGGAATGCAATCATGGAGAGAAACTAGGTCACGAAGAAAGGTCATAAGAACATAAAGATGTCATTTTCCCCATCCCTATGTGTTGTTGTTTAGTCGCTAAGTCATTTCCAATTCTTTTGTGACCCAATGGACTATAGCCTATGAGGCGAGGCTCCTCTGTCCTGGGATTTCCCAGGCAAGAATACTAGAATGGGTTGCCATTTCCTTCTCCAAGGGATCTCCCCTACCCAGGGATCGAACCCATGTCTCCTGCATTGCAGGCATGTTCTTTACTGCTGAGCCACCAGGGAAGCCCCTTCCCTATGTGTACCTGAATTCTATCTATAGATCCCTTGAAGGTCCACAGGCCTCAGGTTACAAACTCTGCTTTAGCTGCATAACACCTCAGAATCCCTCCAAGTCATTAGTTTCCAGACCACACCACTGAAATAAGCCTATTCCTGGAGCTCCATGAGGGTAAAGTGAAGGTAAAGGTCTCATTCATCCTTGGATCACTGGTATCTGATAGTTCTCAGGTATACAGTAGGGGCATAACAAAGGGTACTAGATATACATGCATTATTCAAGATGCTAATGGGATATGAACAGGATACCCCAATTGGGTTTTATGAAAACTAAAGTTAGGATATCAGCAACTGGAAGCCACCAGAGAAATGTCAAAATCTGCCTCATGGGACAACAGAAAAGGCTAGAGGTGGAGTAGGGAGAGATCTAAAGCCTGAATGAATCCAAAAAACAGTCCTAGGGGATGAAAGACAGAGTCACTCAGGATATTCCCCCACTGATCACTCCTTGAGAAAACTCAGGGATCCTTCCTTATTTGTAAGCCTTCATGTGACTCAAACACAAGCTTGTCAAATACAACTGATGTCTGAGAAAGCAGGGTGTCTTTCCCATTAAAAAGTCTGCATTGACTCTACTGCTTTGCAAATAAGATCATCTATAGACACAGAGAACAACAAATGTATGGATACCAAGGAGGAAAGAGGGGTGGGGTGGAAGGAACTGAGAGATCAGAATTGACACATATACACTACTGATACTATGGATAAAATAGATAACCAAAATCAATAACAATAAATAAATAATGAAGAACTACTGCTTAGCACATGGAACTCTACTCAATGCCCTGTGTGACCTAAATGGGGATAAAATCCCAAAATGAGGGTATATATATATATATATATATACACACACACATATATATATGTATATATATATACACATATGGGGCTTGCCAGGTGGCGCTAGTGGTAAAGACTCTGCCAGCTAATGCAGGAGACATAAGAGACGCAGCTGGATCTCTGGGTCAGAAGATCCCTGGGTCAGGTCTCTTGCCTGAAGAATCCCATCGACAGAGGAGCCTGCTGGGTTACAGTCCATAGGGTCACAAAGAGTCAAAAATGGCTGAAGCGACTTAACACGCATGCACGCACCCACGTATGGATACATATAGCTGATTCACTTTGCTGCACAGTAGAAGCTAATACAACATTATAAAGCAACTATACTCCAATAAAAATTAATCTTAATAAATAGTCCCCATTGGCATCCACTGAAAGATTAAACTCTGATGTAATCCTCTGCAGGAGTGACTTGCCTTTCCAGTCCTGCAGGCAGGAGGTCAAGTGTCTTCCCTCCCCCAGTGCATTACACCTCAAAGGTCTTGCAAGTGCTTTGTTTGTTCTGAGAGGAGGTTCCCCCACTCTCACCCCCATGCTCTGGAAGCCACAGCTCCTCAACCTTATGCAGATTACGCCCATAAGTGAAAGAGGCTTCATACTAAGTGTGTTGCTTCCCCTTCCCAGGGAGAAAGTACATTCTTTCCACACTTCGGTGGCCCTGGACCCAGAAGGCATACTTCTTCACAGTGCCCTCTAACTGTGTGGGGAGCACTGAAGTGGTAATTACCTTAGAAAGTGTTTTTTCCATGTCTTTGGCTACAGAAAAATAACACACTGCCTCTCTTTCCATGCGTCTCAAGGAATTATGTAAATAGACCCAAAGCAAACCAGTTTAAATGATTATAAAATGGATTTCTAAGTGATATCTGTTACCAGACAAGAATACTAAAAAAAAAAACCCTGCTCTTTCTCAGCCACTATGATGAAAGGATAAAATATTTGGTAAGGGGTACTTCTCGGATGGAGGATGTCTTCTGCATGAGAGGCTCCTGGGGCTTTGCCGACTCGATCATCAGAGACAAAGGTCTCACCCAAGAATGTATCAGTGATGCCTTCCCTGGGCTCTGACCACATTTCACAAAATGACTGAAGGAAGAAAGTTGATCTAGAGAATGTGTAAGGGACTCACCAAATGGAAGAATGATTTTCAAAATTGAGCACACACAAAATCACATGATTCTTGCTTCAGTGAGTCTCAGTTGGAGCTCAGAAATCTTCAGGCTCCCTGGTGATGCTGATGCTGATGGCACATAGACCACATTTTGGGTAACGCCCACTTAGAGGAAACAAAGGCAGATGTCGGCCCAATATTGGCAAGTTCCTTGTCCTGTACTCTTGAGGATGACCTCTCGCCAACTCCCAGGCTTAGGAAAACTGGGGCCCTGCCTTTCTTGACCTCAGCGCTCCAGTCAGTATACCTTATCTCATCAAACACAGTGATTGTTCCAAAAGTGGGCTGGTGACCCATCAGAGCCTCCATGGATGCTGGAAAAGGGATATTCTTTCCTTCACTCCAAGATCTTAGATACTATGGACTGCGTGATTCTGAAGCTACACATATCTATTTCATAGCCAGATGGAAAGAGACTGTCTAAAACTGAAAGAACTCGGGGAAAAAAAGGAAAAACAAAGAAGGAAGGGAGAAAGAGGAGAAAGACCTGACAGTGCTATCTATACCCCTGGATCCAGTCTTGCTTAAAAACTAGCCAACATAATGGACTTTGCTGGTGAGTCCAGAAACTACCCCCCTCTCTGTTCCCTCTGCTTTTTTTGGACTTAAACCAGTTTGAACTTTCAAAAGAAAGTTTCTTCACAAATATATGTTCCTCTTAATGGCTATAAAAATTTAAACTCGGGGTGTCTGCCAAAGACCCCAATCCTGACTCGGACGACTGTAATCACATTAATAACATGACCCGCCACCTCCAGCCTTGTTCAGCTCAGCTCAGATAGCACACAAGTGGCCATGCTCATGCCTCTCAGCTGTTGAGTTTTAAAATGACTCTTCAAACAGAAAAAATCTGATATCAAACAGATAAAGAGTATTCACAATGTAATAAGTAAATGCAAACTAAAACATACCTTTTTTTCTTAAAAAAAAAATGAATACAAATAGCCAGGACATGGAAGCAACCTAGATGCCCATCAACTGACGAAT